>PVIU01022828.1:0-28603 GCA_004026605.1 Ondatra zibethicus | reverse complement strand
CCTATTGGCAGCCACATTTAGAGAGTCCGGTTTGATCACATGCTCATTCAGTCCTGGTCCAGCTGTATTTGGTGAGCTCCCATTAGATCAGGGACACTGTCTCAGTGGGTGGAACAACCCCTCACGGCCCTGACTTCCTTGCTCATCTTTTCCCTCCTTCTGCTGTTCAACTGGACCTTGGGAGCTCAGTCCATTGCTCTGATCTGAATGTGGGTCTCTGTCTCTATCTCCATCCATCGACGAAATTTCTATGGTGATATTCAAGATATTAATCAGTGTGACTATGGGACAAGGCCAGTTCAGGCACCCTCTCCTCTACTGCTCAAGGACCTAACTGGGGACATCCACGTGGACACCTGGGATTCCCCCTAGAGCCAAGTCTCCTGCCAACCCTAAAATGACTCCCTTAATGTAGATATCTTCTTCTCTGCTCCAACATCTGCCCCTTCCTCCATCTCCACCCTCCCACTCCCCGAAGCTCTCCCTAGTCCTTCCTTTGTCCCTTCTCCTCCCCCTTCTCCCCCTCCCCCAACCCCACCCTCACTCCTACCTCCACCCCCGTGCTCCCAACTTTTGCCTGGCTATCTTGTTTGCATCCAAATTCTAGGAGAATCTATATATGTTTTTCTTTGGGTTCACCTTGCTATTTGGCTTCTCTTGGCCTGTGAACTATAGACTTAATGTCCTTTGCTTATGGCTAGAGTCCACATTTGACAAAGAAGCTAAAATTATACAATGGAAGAAAGAAAGCATCTTTAACAAATGGTTCTGACATAACTGGATGTCAACCTGTAGGAGAATGAAAATAGATCCTTATCTATCTCCATTCACAAAAATCAAGTTCAAATGGATTAAAGACCTCTATATAAATCTGACCACAGTGAACCTCATAGAAGAGAAAGTGAGAGGTAGCCTGCAAAACTTGTGCACAGGAGACCACTTCCTGTGTATAACCCCAGTGGCACAGACAATAAGAGCAATAATGAATAAATGGGACCTCCTGAAACTGAGGAGCTTCTGTAAAGCAAAGGACACAGTTATTAAGACAAAAAGGCATCCTACTGAATGGGAAAAAATCTTCACCAACCTCACATCAGACAAAGGTCTGATCTCCAAAATATATAAAGAACTCAAGAAACTAGACATTAAAATTCTAAATAACCCAATTAAAAATGGGGTAATGATCTGAACAGAGAAATCTCAACAGAAGACGTTCAAATGGCCAAAAGATACTTAAGGTCATGTTCAACTTCCTTAGTGATTAGGGAAATGCAAATCAAAATAACTTTGAGATACCATCTTACACCTGTCAGAATGGCTAAAATCAAAACCACCAAGGATAGCCTATGCTGGAGAGGATGTGGAGTAAGCGGAACACTCATCCATTGCTGGTGGGAATGCAAACTGGTCCAACCACTTTGGAAATCAGTGTGGCAGTTTCTCAGGAAATTGGTAATCAACCTACTTCAGGATCCTGCAATACCACTCTTGAGAATATACCCAAGAGATGCCCAACCATACTACAAAAGCATTTATTCAACTATGTTCATAGCAGCGTTAATTGTAATAGCCAGACCCTGGAAACAACCTAGGTGCCCCTCGATGGAAGAATGGATAAAGGAAATGTGGAATATTTACACCTTAGAATACTATTCAGCAGTAAAAAACAATGACATCTTGAATTTTGCATGCAAATGGATGGAAATAGAAAACACTATCTTTAGTGAGATAACCCAGACCCAAAAAGATGAATATGGTATGTACTCATGACATATTCTCAATTCAGAATTCTTCATATGATAAATATAGTGTCACAGTACAGCTTATTTTCTTTAAAAAGGACAGAGAAAGTCTATGGGATGATGCAGGGGGTAGTGGAACTTGCTGCCAGGCCTCCGGATTTGAGTTGAATCCCCCAGAAAGCACATGGTAAAAGGAAGAACAGATTCTTGCATATTGTTCTCTAACCTCCACACATGTGCCAACCCACAAGCATACCACATAAATGTAAACAATTCATTAAATTAAAAATATAAATGTCAGTAGCTACTATTTCAGCAAGAAATGAAGAATAGTTAAGCTATATGAAAATTCATCGGCTGTGAGAGTGAATAAAATATGGGTAGAATGTCTGAATATGGGTAGAGTTTCTGAAAATGAAAATATTTTTTCTATTATTATTGAGATTTTAAAGTAGAATGAATTTGTAGAAATTCCCAGTGGCTAAAACATATGATCAGTTTCCAAACTTGAATCTCCATGAAGTATTGCTATTTGGTTATATTGAGAATACCAGCTAGATTGCAGTCTCTCCAGTGTTTTCTGTTCCTTGTTTGGCTCATCTGTTTCTGAAATCTTTGTGTGTGTGTGTGTGTGTGTGTGTGTGTGTGTGTGTGTGTTGTCTCAACGCTCCCTGACACTTTGTAACTTATTCATTGTATTTTCAGAAGTTCATATATGCAAATTTTATGTAAATGTTATATGTATCCACCCACAGAGTATGTGATGATTCTCTTTGATGTTTGTGTTCCTCTCATTGCCTTCTCAGCCCACTACCTTTTCTTTGGCTTCTTCCCCAGTGAGAAACAGTGTTGCTTCTCATCATTATTCTTTAATTCTTCCTACAGGGATAAATGATCCGGTCTCACATTCCTTAACTACACTGTCCACATTATGCTCCTAGAGGCAGCTGAAAAACATCTTCTGAGAAGGGACATAGGATGGTGTAGTTCTAAGTACAGAATATACATTTTATATGAGCTAATATTTTCTCAACATCTTGTTGACTAGTTTATCATAAAATACGATTATCTGACCCCCAAAAGATGGCTCAGTGATTAAGAGCACTGGCTGCTCTTCCATCCCCAGGATTCACATCATGATTCACAATTGTCTCTCTCTCCAATCCCGGGGAATCTGATACCTTCTTCCAGCCTCCATGAGTGCTACATGTGTATGGTGCACATATATATGTGCAGGCAAAACACCCGGGACCTAGGAAGTTACTCTTTTATAACTACACATGCTCATAAAAGTGATAACAACACAGAGTTTCATTTTCATTCAATAAGCATAAGGGACCATGAAAGGAGAGTGTTCCTGACTAGGGGTCATGTTTAAACATTTTATTATAGATAATATAGGAAAGACATATAACTATTTTCCAATTTCCAATGGGAATGTTAACGTTCACTGAGTCTCTTAAGACAGAAACACACACAGTGTGGCTTGAGAGGTAAACAACTTGACAAACAAACAAGAGGAATAGAATCTGGATGCCCCAAATCCACACAAAAGTGAGTGTGCAAGCCTACCTCCCTGTATAACCAGCACACAGGTGGTGGAAACAAGAAACCCACAAAGCAGGCAGGCTAACCAGACAGGTCAAAATAGCATCTCCATGTTCAGAAAAGACGCTGTGTTTATGTTAAAAATGAAAAGTAACCAAGGAATACACAAATATAAATATTGAGTTCCTGGCGATGGTTTTTGATTTTAACCAAATTGAGTCTTAAGGCTAAATAAGCTATTTGCCAGTTCCATGTACATATCACAATAGTGATATATTTATTATGATAGAATTTATATTGTAATGTTCAACTTAATATATTTTAATATTTTTCTTTTTATTGAACTAAATTTTAACTGAGAAGTAATGTAAAAATTATATATATAATATATGGAGAATTGCAACTTATCTGACTTATCATATACATCTATCCTATACAGTATGATGTTCTGAAATATATTTACATCATGGTATGGAGAATTATTGTCCAATGTATTTATCAAATTTCTTCAATTAATGGTCAGTATTTGGAATAATAAATTATTTACATTATATGGCTTTTCTGCCAAAAGATCACCATTTTTTATGAATATTGCATGGTATGAATGCATTGCATGAATTGACAGCTCATTGAAACTTAATGATCAAGGACTTAATTTTGTGAGATGCACTAAGTTTCTGTTCATACTTATTGTGGATCACTAATGTTTAGACCACTCAGAATATAAAAAAGTGAAAGACAAATGTACATATAAAAGCCAAGGAGACATAAGGGTAGACTAATGATTAGCACTGATATTTAGGAACTTCTTGAATCTTCCTGAATACTGGAGGGAACTACAAGGATTATTTCTGGAGCCTCTTCTGTTGCCCTGTGACTTTCAGGCCAGACTGTAAAATCGTTGCTCTTTTCTTTCTTTTGTTTGCAGCCTATCATTGTTAAATACTGAATGATAAATTCAAGCTGCAATATTAAGGAGCAAAATATATGTGATTAATACCATGCTTTTTAGCAACAAGTCATACAAGCTTCAGATCCTGCTGGATGCCATCTCTATGTATCTCTGTTTCTGTCCCCTGATATGGAAAATAATTGACTTATTCCATTGACTTTTGGTTAAAGGACAAGTGGAAGTTAGGGGCTAGCTTCTTTTGTCTTTGGAAAAATGTTTTTCATTTACTTTATTAGTCCACCTTTTATTAAAAGTTTTTGTCTACATGCATAAAATTAGTAACTTGGAAAATAATAAAAGATACAAAATTAAAACAAAATATTGCCTTCTCTTTCAATATATTTTCTTAAAGGCATTATACAAGTTTTCATCTAAGTGAGTATTTGTTAGAGACTACTAAGTACCTAATTCTAATGTTTCTTTTTATTTTTTTTCAGTTTACTTTCATTAAAGAAAAAGATGTGTTAGATGTATTATTTTAGTATAATTTTAATGTAAATATCTAACATTGCCATCATCTTTATACTGAAAAAGCACAAAACCATGATTTTTATTGTTTCATTAAATAAACTGAGCAATTCTTTATTCTTATACAATTCTTAGAATCTTAGACAATTCTTGATTCTAAGGTAGATCATGTGATATAGGATTTAATGTTTCATGATAACTGGCTTGGTGTCTAGTTATTTTACACCCTACAAGAGTGTCCTGGTCAAGATAGAGGAAATAAATCATGAAAGGGGCTTATACCACTTCATCAATCTAAAAGTCCCAGCCAGCAAGGAAAGCATATGCTGTTATTCATGCACAAATAAAAAACAAAAGAGTGTACTGCAGTACTAGGACCAAAATACTCTTTGCCCTTGATGTCAAGAACCTATCTGAAGGTAGTCTACGAATATGAAAGTCTCAACAGGCAGTCAAGCCTATAGCACATATGCTATTCAACTGGAAAGAGGTTCCAGTGGGGGAAATTCAAGCTTAGGGCTCCTTCTATGCATTATTCATTGTAATTCAATAAACATCTGCTATTGGCCTCCAAGTGTAGATTCCTGAGCCCCAGTGGACATAATAGACAAGAAGCTATATACTCACTTTTTCCAAATTTGATGAAATTCAAGATGACACTTCTTTGTTCAGGACCATTGTTGAGAGCACACACAGCATCTATGTATGAACATAGCCTATCATTTTTTGTTCCCACAGACAGATTCCTCTATTTTGTTTGAAAAATTTTTAAAATTACCTGTGATATGGAGATTTAAGAAGATAAACAAGGCTGGAGAGATGGTTCAAAAGTTAAGAGCACTGGCTGCTCTTCCAGAGGTCCTGAGTTCAGTTCCCAGGAAACACATGGTAGCTCACGACCATCTATAATGAGGTCAGGTGCCTTCTTTTGGCCTGCAGTGATACAAGCAGGCAGAACACTGTATACATAACAGATGGACAAGTCTTTAAAAAAGAAATTATTTTTTAAAAATATTAGCATACTTTCTTGGAAATTCTGCTGTGATTTGACTTATAGAAGTAGAAAATTCACTCCAAATATCCTTCTCAAAAATTGGGATGTAATTCTGTTAATTATAAAATGTATTTTAGGATGATAAGTTCTAAGAAGGCTAACAAATGTTTTATAGATTTTTATTTATAAATTATGAGCATATATTTTATTAAAGAGAATGAGTTACATTATGTTAATGAACATTTGTACACAATTTTAATGGCAAGGCTCAGTTATCAAATTTACTCTGGATGAAGAGTTCAAAGGAGATCAACAAAATTTCTTCAAGTTAATGTAAGTGCCCATAAAGAAAGTGCCATTGGAAATTGCTTACTTCACAGTGTTTCCTTTTTGTTTCAGTAAATAATATTCACACAGTGAAGGACTTTTTATATGCTTTGAATTTTATCCTGCTGAGGAGAATGGCTCTCACTCTTCAGTGGAACAAAAATTTAAAGAACTTGTGCTGGAATCCAAAGGACTATTGAAATTGACTTTAAAACTGAAATATAGGGATGAAGAGATGGTTCTGCCAGTAAGAGCATTTGCTGCTCTTCCACCAGACCTGATTCAATTCACAGCATGCATATGGCATCCCAGAACCGCCTGTGACTTAAACTACAGAAGATCCAACACCCTTTCTTGTCCTTTGGGTGTATCCATGTATATGAGCTCATACCAACACATGGGCTAAAAAACATACACATAATCAAAACATTTAAAAATAATTTAAAATTATTTTTATATCATAATTTTAATATATCATATTATATTTTGAATTATAATTATTATAATATTACAACTACCCTACAAATCTACAATGTGCATATCACTCAAACACTGAAACCATAGTTTGATCAGTAAATTACATGGCGCTTCATGTAAAATGGATTCGGCCACAGTGGACGCAAAGGTCATAAGTATAATTTGCATAAGAAAATTGTAAAAATGATGACATGAAGACTTGGTGAGGATTTTTTCCTATTTTCTTATTCTACTTATTGGCATCTATTAAACAAAATGATTAATGCAAACATTTATTCATACACATGTAAAAGTGATCTGTATGTGTATGCATAAGTGTGTGTCCTGACAAGGATTTACTGAAAGTATTCATTTTACAATAAGATTTTTGTTCATGCTGAGTTCTCCTTTAAGAACTAACTAAAGAATTACCCTAGGGATTGGAGAGATGACTCATCTGTTAAGGGAGCAGCAACCTTATTAGGTGATTCACAGCTGCCTATAATTCCAGCTCCAGGAAGATCTGATACCAACTTATGGCTTCCATACGCACATATGCACATGTGGTAATAGCACACATGCACACATTGGTGGGGGAGGAATATATGCACACAGAGAGACAGAGGAAATGAACGAAACACCCACAGAAATAAATGCTTTCGAAAGTCACTATCTTATGCACTCTGGAAATGCTAATAATTTATAATTACATTACATCACTTTTGTCTTTATAGACTGCTTTTATAATAAGAGAAGCTATGGCAAAATAGTTAATATGTGTTACACACTTGATATGCTCTGTGACAGGTACTCAACATTCACAGCAGCCTGCTGTGCTTTCTAATGAAAAAGGTAATATTTCCAAACACATATACAACAACAGGAATGTGGAACACTGCCCACATGAATAACTGAGATTTATACACAAGCAGTTCTGGACCTGGGAGTTATTTTAGCACCACAGTTTTTTATGCTGCACACTTATGTCTGGTGTCATGTCAGGTTTGAAGTATGCCTTAGGCTCTGGAGCTCCCTAGGACATAGAGGATGAAGTGAAATTTATCCAAAGAATTCTAAAGGATGTCAAGAACAAAGAATGGAAGTCTTGATGTTTTTGTAAAACCTCCCGTAAAACTGTACATATCACCAAATATTGTGTTCTTACTATGTAAGTCTTAATTCTTAAGACTGCTTTTAAGGTTGTCTCTTGAGCCTCATTGCTCAACACAGAAAACTGCTCCATTAGGTAATCACAGGGGCTCTTTAGTAATCACTTTTTTCACTTTCAAAGGTTTTTGTTGTTGTTGTTGTTTCATGAAGGTATGTGTATGTGGAGTTCGTACATACGTGAGTGCAGAAATCCTCAGATCCAGAAGACCGCATCAGATCCCCTAAAGCTTCAGGTGGTTGATAGTTTACCCAAGGATGTGAGTGCTGGGAACTTAACGCCTTTCTGTCTTCCAGAGGATCAGCGAGCTCTTTTAAGTACTGAGCCATCACTCTACCCAAGAACTTTGTCTCTTATTTGAATTATTGTTACTTAATTATTCCAACACACACATATATATGATATATATGTTTATTATAAATAAAAGATACATACATATGTATATATATCCAATTTCTTTTAACACCATTTGACACTGTTTGTTTATAATTTCTAAATTTTAAAGTACTTTGCATAAATTTTTCATAACACTAACTAATGCATAGCCTCATTTAAAATTGACCAGCTGTACAAATATGACTATTAATTATAATATTTTACATACAAAATATTTGAATTTGATTGCCTAATGCCTAAGTTTGCCTGTTCACATTTATCAGACCTTTATATTTCCAAGATATGTCTTTTGGTATTAATATATATGTGCTAGATTAGACTAAAAGTACATTGTACAACTTTTAAATTAATTACATAAAATTACACAACCTATCTAAGCCTCCATATGTCGATGAGTTGGTATTGTCCTTGAGTTCAAATCCTGACTTTAGCATATCTCATGTGTCCACTATTTATAGTGGGGCTACAATGTCATTAGGCAAGTAAACAGATTTTTTTAGTTTCTCAGTTCCTCATCAAGCAATTGAGGTATTGTATAGTTGATATTTTTGTAATCAAATAATGTGATACAACATTTGAAAAGTGTTCATCCCAGTTGTTATTATTTATTTAAACATTTTCACTGCAAAGAGGTGAGATAGTTCTACTCTCTTATCAGTGCGACCGTGTGCTCATCTGCTGGTTTTCTACCTCCTCTCATTCTCTAGGAACCACAGGAGCTGATTTATTTTTAGACAACTTTCTCTTCATCTCTTAAGATTAATATCAAAATCATATTTCCCTAGTACTTTAGATACACCTCAAATATGACATTTTTCATGACGAAATACAATTTATAATATAAAATAAATAAGATTTGTTGAATACTTTTACATGAAACGTGAACTGTCACATAATACACTGAATAACTAGAATAAATTAGATGTACTATTTCAGTTAATATTTCAGATATCTTCATTGTGGTGATCAGTGGGTATTGCATGGAAGTTACCTTACCATTGGTTATAAACAGCAGCCTTTGACAGTAGATCTATTAGCAGATGGATTGACACTTTTAAGTGCACTGAGTTACAAGGAACAGACATTAGCAGAATGGCAAAGTGTTGAACTTGAACCGACTATTGAAATTAATAGAAACAGCTCAGGAAGGAATGATGAATGGAGTTCTAGTTTATGCTGAATCCTTTTATATCCACTGTGCAATTCCTTTTTAAGTATTTATATTTCATTGTGGAATGAAGAGAAAAGGTGGAAGGAAGAAGCAATTATTCATTTGATAATAAAGGGACTGCTCATAATAAAGCCTTATATAATAAAAGCAGAGTGGGCACATTCTAACTTCCAAAAGAACAGCAAGTTTTGTTTATCTCCTCAAAGATCTAAATAAAGGCATTTTGGTCAAACAGAGTAAAGAGTCCTAGGCATGTTAACCAGAACACATATGTGTTTCTAATTGAGATCCAAAAGCACAGAAATAATGTAAAAAATATACTTGTTCTATTTCCTCATCATATTTTATTCCTGTTGCAAAGACAGCTGCTTATGAAGCATTTTGCTGCCCTAGAGAATGTTCTGATCAAAGAAAAGGGTGAGTTCAGAGAGGATATGCTCATGGCTCTCTCTCCAGAAAAAAAATTTATGAGAAGCAGGATGCTTTCATAGTCACTCATCCATTCTTCATTGCTGCTCATACTCTCCTGAAACTGATCCCTTCTCCTGTTATAATGAATTGTGACAATAAGCCATAGCAAATTCGCATAAGAATTAAGTGTAATGGACTCATTCTAGCATTATTTTAATGGGGGACACTGGAATTAATGAGTTGCGGTACTATTGAGTTCAGGCAGGATCTTAACGTAAACATTATTAATCAACTAGTTTCCAAGTAAAAAGCAGGTTCCATGTTGATTTTATACTGGATAGGTGGATCCAAACACTTTGGCAATTTCTCATCCACTTCTTCAGTTCGCTTCAATGTCTTTTCAGAACTTAAGCTTAAGCATCACCCCCTATTTAAACAAACAGAAAAAGATTTCTCACAGCTGCTCTATCTTAACAGAACCATCCAAAATAGAATGTTCTCTCTCCTCTTTTTTGATTTTACTTACAGAAAACAAATACAAGTCATTGATTTTCACCATTAATTAATAGATGCCATTACAGTAACTTTAAACATTTGCTTTAATCTAGCTGACATAAATTTGAGCCCTATAAATTTTTGACTATTAGATTATGAATGAATTTAATCTGAGTGGTAATTAGAAATCATGTGTCTCGCCGGGCGGTGGTGGCTCACGCCTTTAATCCCAGCACTAGGGAGGCAGAGGCAGGCGGATCTCTGTGAGTTCGAGACTAGCCTGGTCTACAAGAGCTAGTTCCAGGACAGGCTCCAAAGCCACAGAGAAACCCTGTCTCGAAAAACCAAAAAAAAAAAAAAAAAAGAAAAAAAAAAGAAAAAAGAAATCATGTGCCTCAAAACAATGGGTAATCATATAATATTTTCCCATTCTGGAATTATTGCTTACAGATATTGAATTACTTCCTACGTATAATTTTAGTGGTTACATTTTCCTAGGAATTAATTGCCTTTAGAAATGTATAGATCAAATACATGTGTGTATCAAATACATGTACATTGCTCGAGTTTTTGTTATTGTATCTTTAAGCATCTTAAATAACTTTTTATTTCAGGAAGTGTTATTAAACAAATACATTATTATTTTTCTTCAGTTTTATTATTCTTTATATTGTGCCATTCTCTTCAGTTATGCCTGCTCTATTATACACATTGACATATTCATATAACATTTTTCTAATATATCAACAAGTAATGAATTCTACTACAATATACATACTTATAAGAGCCGAAACAACTCTACAGAGGAATGCCTGAAACTACATGTCTGTAGTTTTCTGCCTATCGACATCACCACAAAGCATATCTTTGTATTTAACTAAGCTATGTTTAAAACTCGTCTGTGTATTTAACTATGTATGATCAACTTATCCACATATTTAAATCATCTGTGGTTGGTTCAAGCATTTTGGCCTGGCAGGGAGATAACAATTAAATTAGTATGACTAATGTGTTTGACATAATATGTTGTTTGTCACACAGCACTGGCAACTTTCCTTGACTACTATTTTGAGTGTGCTAAGTTCATGTGATGAAAATGGCACAGAAGCTAATGCATCAAAAATAGGCCAGTGATTAAAGAGAGTCAATGAGGCTCCCTGTGTTTGCCTTCTGGCTTTGCCGTCAGTAGATGTGTGGCTTGAGACAACTCACTTATTCTATCTCTCTGTCCCTCAACATATTCCTGTATAAAAAAGTAAGTCAAATTTGATGGAGGTTTGAATATATATATATATATATAATGTATATATAATGTAATTATGTGCATATGTGTATAAGAGTTTCTGCAAATAATCATTCTTATTTATTAAAATACAGCATATAACAAGAGTAATGCTTAAAATCTCTGGCTTCCAAGGTGTCATGTTCTGTTGTTATTCTTCTTATATATACTCTTCTCTTTTGCTGTGACAGAAAACTAAAGATTAATCCACGATGGTGCTCATTCCCACCAAGAGCCTGCATTAAGGAGTTGGAGAAAATTTCTAAAAATGTACAAAATGGCATGGCTGCAAAATAAAAATATGTTCCCTGTATGAATAAGGATTATGGCTAGTTAATGGAAGCGAAAAAGTAATTGACTCCAGGCTTGGAGTCTAACATTCGGCCCTGGAGGACGAGTGCATTGAGAAAGCGTCAACACGGCCGTGTGAGATCAGCTCCTGCTGCCAATGTCAGGGGCATCGTGGACTCGTCCGAGATTAGCGATGAGAGACTATTGCTCTCTCTCTATTTTACTTATGACATTAGATTTCTTCTGTGTAAAAAGAATCACAAAACTGCAATTTAAATCTAAGTTCCAGCGCCATTACACATTTCCAAGGGAAACTGTCATTTCAAATCAGTCCCTCCACTCAGCTCTCATTTCCATGGTAAGCAAAGCTCCTCTTCCTTTTGCAGAACCCTGGAACATTTTCTCAGGCAGGCTGAGATGAGCATTCACTCTGTGTCACATGAAAACGGAATGCTAACATAGATGACCTCAGCATTCACCCACCAAATCCTCAGAGAGCAAAGTTTTCTTTTTATTATTTTATTAAAATATTTTTTCATACAGTCCATCTGATGATGTTTTCTCCTTTCCTCAACTCCTCCCTGGTCATCCCAGACCCCTTTTCACCCAAATTTATTTTCTATCTCTCTTTTAAAGAAAACAAACAAACAACAACGACAACAAAAACCAATAAGACGTTTGTTTTGGCATTTTTTAGTTCTTCTGTTGTTGTTGTTTTTCAAGATAGGGTTTCTCTGTGTAGCTGTAGAGCCTGTCCTGGAAGTCACTCTGTAGACCAGGCTGGCCTTGAACTCACAGAGATCCTCTTGCCTCTACTGCCCGAGCACTGGAATTAAAGGTGTGCACAACCACCTGGCCAGTCTTTTTACTTTATAAATACACTAAATTATGCATCATCAAACTTCCTTATTCACAATTATTTATTTAATGTGTTGTGAATATCACACTTATTTCCTGGAGCATAGATGTTGTCTTTATACTTATTTCTGCTCTTTATCATTTCATCTCATTTTGGTTTCTCCCATTTTAAATAAATTAAAACAAAATTTCAGCACCACCAAAAACAGAAAAAAAATCAATCCAAACAACATCAATCCAAACCAAAAGTATTTAATCCCACTATGTTTTCACCACTGTAAAACAAATTTACCAGTTTAAAGGAAAAAGAAATAACCATGATCATTTCTCCATTTTCCACATGTCTATTTGTGTACTGTCTGTCTGGATTGGCTAATCTGTGCCTGGACAGCCTAGACTGCCTCACCCGATCACCCAGGAATGCTTTCTCCAACTGTCTAGGAGAACCTTAGCAGAAATATGACAATTTCCAGGCGGGTTGGTCTCACAGCTCTGTTAAATTACCTGGGCAGGCTCATGCCTCTCTTTTCATCTTCTGACTGCCCACACTTGCTGTCTTGGTAACATGATTTCTGCCCTTTCCATGAATTACTTGATAAGAAAAACTTTAGACAGGTTTCTAAATTAAATTAGCATTTAAGCCCACTCAGATTTATTTCATTTTAAAAATTATAACAAATTTCAAAACCACCAAAAGGAATGAATGAAAAACAAGCAAAAAACCTTCTATTATGCCTACATCAGATATTTACATAATGCTGGCATTTTCATGAATATGATTTAAAAAGCCATATATATTTCTAAAAGAAATACTGTTTTTATTTATGTGCATGTGTATGAGGTTACTTGAAGATATACTGTATATATATTATGTGTAATATATATAATGCATTCACGTTTCTGTGGAATCCAGTGAGACTCAGATCCCAGGAACTGGAATTACCCAATATAGGTAACTGGGAAACGAACACAGATCATATAGCAAAGCAGTAAGCACTCTTAGCTGCCAATAGTCTCCCTATACTTGAATCATACATATTTTTTGTGTGTAACAATTTTAGCAACCTTCTCAAAAAGTTATATGATCAAGAGTAAATGTTCACACGAAAAGGCAGGTCAACCTTTGGAAAACTGAACCCAAAACTGAATCATAGGACAAACAATTACCCATGAACACTCTATTGATTGGGACTGTTTTAATTTGTGATAGATTACTTTCCATGGAGATATATTTTAAAAATAGCCACTAACCCCAGATAGGGCAGCTCAACAAAGAAAGCTCCATCCAAGTCTAACAATTGTTTACCTGCCCAGGTAAACAATGAGGATACTGGGTTTATGCACAGAACCATTTGAACCTCAAAGGAAGCTCTATCCTTTTAAAGTCCCACCAAAACCTTCAGGGACACCTCATGCAAGCTGCACCATTGCAGCACCAATCCCCAGTTACCCTTCTATCCCTTATATGCTCTGTCATGCGTTATACTGTGGGCAACTGGAGCAAGAGCCCGTCCTAGGTGAAATCTGCCTGAGGGTCTGGTTACCCTCTTCCGTTTCCTATTATGGGACACATTAACAGTTTCACTACCATAGTCCTAGCTATCCTTGGAGTGTTTTGTTTGTTTTGTTGAAACGGTTGAGGAGATGACAGTTTTCTGGGGTTTTTGTTTATATGTAATTACATGTAATGCATGCCACTGCCACAACAATTACTTCATTTATAAACAAAAGAGCCTCTTTATGGTAGGACACTGAATGCCAGTTGCAGCACATCATAAAAAAATTTAGTTTTGTTTTTTTCTGAATCGTGTAAATACATTATAGGATCCCTGATCTGAAAAGCACAAATCTAAAAGGCTCCAAAATCCAAACCATTTTAACTGTCAGTATGATACCATCACTACTCAATACCACATCTGATCTGGTGATTGGTTACAGTCAAACCACAGGCACCTGAAAATGTGCATGAAATTACCTCTAGACTGTGTGTATATATGCTGTATATGAAGTATGGATACATTTTGCAGACTTGTATCTCATTTCTAAGGGTCTCATATGCAAATATCCTGACATTTTAAAAACCAAACCATATAATACTTCTGGTCCTACACAATATTGGAAAGGAATATTCAACTAAAACTGGCATCTTATATCAATTATTCCCACATATAACACATGAGCAAGGCACCATCATGCAAAGCACAACCTATGGTATTTGGTTAAGTCAGCATTTTGGAAAATGCTGGTGAAGTAAGTCAGTCTCAAAGTATTTGGTAAAGTTAGTGAACCCCAGTGAACTGATCACTTCCTGAGAAAAGAAAAAATTCTCGAGGCTCAGCTGGCGTTTGAAAGCAGCAGAAGGGAAGAATGAGGTGGCAGAAACAGGAGAGAGTGTGTTCTCTCAAATGCTTTCAGACATTTCTTTTATGGCAGTGGTGATTGGTGATTTCACGCTGAAGCGGCCTCAGAAGAGGCTACAGCATTCTAGAGATGTTTATCTCTCGTCCTTCTCCTGTAATTGACAAAATGTGTGTACTTATCAGAAATTTGGGAGTTGTGAGATAGAGCTGACCTCTGAAGCAAAGGTTTCCTCCTGACAAAGGAACTAAGTGAGGACTATCTCTGTCTTGCCAGCAGTGGAGGTCCTGATGCCTCAAAAAACTCATTCTCTTCCCATGTCAGGGATCTTGAAGATTTGGTTTTCTACTACATGGATTGGAATAAAACATTTTCTTTGTAAGGGAGAGCTGAAATGATGGAGGACCAAGGTCCCACCCAGCGAGGAAATGGCTTCTTAGTCAATCTCAAAGTTAAATGCACACAGTCTAGACTTTGTCTAATGGCTTTTCAGAAATTGTAAGATAGTCAAATGCATGGAGGAGAGAAAATTAGATTTCTTTATCAGCCCCTTTGGGCAAGCAATAAACAAATCATTTTTTTAAAAAAAAGATTGCTGTTTCCCAATGCCTTCTAAAATTCAAGAAAAAGAAGGCAGTCAGTTCTATTGACCAGCCAGTCTGATAGCATCCTGTCTCTGTCCTGGAGACCCAGTTTCATGTGGAATCATCCACCTTGGAAGGCATGCCTCTCCCCAAAGTCATTCCTGCAGCTGAAATCTAAGCTTATCTCTTTTAGATAGGCTCATGTCACCTTAACTCAAAGTTGAACTGGAAAACAGATATACAGTCAAAATTTAGGGCAATATCAGATATTTTAACAAACATTTTGCTTTATAAAAGGAGCCTAGAGAACTTGAGTTGAAGAAGAGCTTAGAGTATGGCTGAAATCAAGACGTACAATTATCGTCTGCTGTCCTTGACATAAAGTCACGTTAATTTGGGTAGAATCCTAAAAGTGAATCCAAGCTCTTTTCCTCTGGAATTTGGGGATATGTTTGATTTTATAAGATAACATAGCTGGCCAGTGTTGTCACACACTTTTAATCCCAGCATTTGGGAGGTAAAGAACTCTGTGAGTTCGAAACCAGCCTCGTCTACAAGAGCTAGTTCCAGGACAGCTTCCAAAGCTACGGAGTAACCGTGTCTCAAAGACCCCCTCCAAACAAACAAAGATACCATAAACCCTCAAAGATTTTTATTAGAATGTGTTCTTCATAGAGTATTCCACAAGGTTTTGCCCACTTCTAATGTGTGCAATAACCACTGTGGCTTCAGGGACAGCCTAGAAAATGATCTTCAGACTGAGCATTCCTCTGTGACTTAATTCTACTGCATGCTCCACATGTCCAATCTGGCTCCATAGGACTAGAGTCTTGGTTCTTCGTGTGTTGCTATTAGGTGTAGAAACTATTTAAACCTAGCACAAGAACCTTAAATCATTGAAAAAATAATCCAGGAAAGAAAAATAAAATTCCAGTCTTTCCTCCACTCCTCTTTTCCCTAGTTTTATCTTTTTATGACTCTTTAACTCTCTCATTGTTCCTTGTTCAAGAGGTGACAATATGCCATGAGACATTCTCTAAAAATTGCCATTTACCACAGGACCCTAAGTAGCTGTAAATCAGAACAGGTGCCAGATCCTTGAACCCACAGGATTGTGAGCTAAGTAAATCTTTTTTTAACATTTTGTCTCGGGTATTTTATTAGAAGAAGATGACTAAGACAAAGAAAATATATTTTGTGATGAGATCATTGATGTTGAAATATGCTCATTACAATATTAATGGTGTGGTTCTTGGGTGCTCTTAAGTGAATTGCTAAGGAAATACATTTTAAATCTGGATTAATATTACACCTATTCTTTAGCCCAACTTAAAACATTGCATTGTAGGACCATTTGTGTTTTACATTGAGCACCAAATCACTACTAGAAAGAAACACCAGAGAAAGTGACTTCAAGTTCCATGGCTGAGTATTTCCACAGGGTCTTACCCTGCGCATCACTTGGGTCTCTGTAATCAGCAAGTATCTGCTAACAAGGTGATAAACTGGACTGGTAATTTAAAGTATAAATACAAGTAACTCTTACTGTGGGGTGCCCTCAAAGACTAACATTGGATATGAGCACATTAGAAAATATTTTTTACAAGTGAGTTCATAGTGCTTTTATTGTTTCTGTAGTATTTTGCACATGTTCATATAATGGCGAACAATGAATGACAGTGCAAGTTGGTAAAATTTGAGGGAATTTGTTTTCCTTTCTATCTTCATAAACTTACTGAATTCTGTTCTAACTCTCGCTCAGTGGTTCTCAACCTTCCTAATTCTATTGCACTTTAATACAGTTCCTCAAATTATGGTGACCCTCAACCATAAAATGACTTTCATAAAATGACTTGCTACTTCATAATTGTGATTTTGCCGCTGATAAGAATTTCAATGTAAATATCTATGTTTTCCAATTGTCTTAGGTGATCCCTGTGACAGGGCCATTTGAACCCCAGAGGGGTACAACATAGAGGCAAGAACTGCACTCCAGATGAAAGATAAAAAGTAATAGACTCTGAAGCCACAAGCTAGGAGATCAACTACAACTACATAGTTAAGAATAACTTTTAAAACACTTCGAACTTAAAATATAATTAGACAACTTGATTCTTTTCTTCTCCTGCCTTCAATCTTCCCTAAGTACCACCACCAGTTATTTTATCAAAGTCATGGCTTCTAGCCTCTTTTATGATTGAGCATGTTTGTGTGTGTGTGTGTGTGTGTGTGTGTGTGTGTGGTGTGGTTCATAAATATTTAAATACAATCTGTTCATTCTATATAACTTCACTTGATTTTAGTTTGTAAAATTAAGAGAACCAAGAAGATGAGACCTTTGTTAAGTCCCAGAACCATGTTATAATAGGTGGTTCCTCATTTTGCACCTATTCTGTAATTCATGATGACAAATTAAAAAAATATTTAACAGTGAAAACATCAATGAAAATTCAAGAATCATGAGGGCAATGTTTCTGGCTTAAACAAAGTTGGACATACACACACAACACACAGACACAGACAAAACCCTCTCTGTGATCCCTACCTGTCTATCTGTAGGCCAGAGGTCAGTGCTGGATGTCTTGCTCTGTTTCTGACTGCTTGAGACAGGATCTTTCTAGCTCACTGAGTAGGTGAAGGTGGATGGCCATGATGCTCCCCAGTACCCACTTGTAGCCTCCTTTCAGCCCTGGGGTTACAGCATCTGACTCCCACAGCCAACATTTTACATGGACTCTGGATATTCACACTCAGTTCCTCATGGTCCCAGAGCAAACATGTTAATCACCAAGCCATATCTCTAGTGTTAGTTGGCCATTTTTGAAATTGTTATGTGACATTTCCTTAGCTTATTGTCTCTTCATGTCATTGTTCTACGGTTACAGGTTGCAGATAACATGTGAACGATGCTGAGTGTCATTCTCAAACTGCCCTCCCTCCATCTTCCTGTAATCACAGCACAGATGTTTCAGGCCGTACATCTGCTCCTTTTTATCTACTTTGAGCAGGATGACCACCACTCATCTATACTACTGAGACTGCATGACTCACTTTGTGCTTGTCTTCCCTCATTGCAATCTAGCCTACAAAATAAATCCTTCTGGAAATTAAGAGAGTCATCCTACTTTCTGTAATTTAACATAATTTAAACTTTGGTTGGGCAGTGAAAATTTTGTGTTAGATGCCATTTAGTGACTCTTAATCTCTCACTTTTTATGTATATGTATGAATATATAGGAGCTTGCATGTGTTTGGGCTTACATGTATGTATAGATTCATGTGTACACATGTGCATGTAGAGGCATGAGGCTGGAAGCAGGAGTCTTCCATCATTGATCTTTACATTTTTCATTGAAAGAGTGTCTTAGTTGAACCCAGTGTTTGCCTATACAACAGGGCTACTTAGTTAATATATTCCACACATCACCTGTATCTATCTACTTCAAATCCCAGAGAGCCTCCATACCTTCCTTGTATTTATGTGGTTTCTGAGACCATAGGGTGTTCGTGATTTTAGGAAAAGTATTTTATGTACTATAGCTACCTAATCCTGTCTCCATAATTTCTAAATGCACCCGTAAGCCCCAACCACAGCTGATGTCTTCATTGTACTAATGTGTACTGTGTTCTTTTGTTAAACTTTTCAGCATGTTTTTTGCCCTGGCCTATCACAGATTTCCTTATGATACCAATTTAAAAATTAACATTGCCTTGGCTGTTTTTACATCTTTTCTGAAGCGTGGAGATGACATTAGATTTAATACTATAATTATTTAACAAAACTTAAAATTTTACTTAAATAATTTTTTCAATGCACAATTATCCTAGAAATGGCTATCTTTTAAACGTTTCAGACTTTTTATATATCACCACAGGGTCTTTTAAAAACTAGCAAAAGTACAGTAATGACTTTTACTATAAGATGCATATTACACATACATGTTTAGTGTGTTTACAGACAAATAAAATTAGGAAAAATGTCACATGTTAAAGTCAGTCAAGCACTCAATTGTCTTTTGACAATAATGTAGTATCATCAAATTAAAGATTGGGTTGGGTTTTATTAGCTGTTCTTGAGTCAGTGGTGGCAGTGTAGTTGGGATTGTGGGACGGCTAGAGCTGGATGAAGTGAGCAGCATGGTACAGAAGGCATTGGGCTGACATCAGACTGCATTAGATTGTGCTTCTCGCAAAGGTTAAATCATGGGGTAATCCCTTATTGGGTTTGACACAAAGGGTCTATTGAGGAGTTGACTGTAATGTCTGTTCTGAGTCTAGGAGTTTTAGATAAACAAGTCACCTCTGATCCAAATACATAGACATTTTGCCTGAGTGATTATTTTCTGGTTTGGTGCCTTGGGGCCTCATGTAGTGACTTAGCCCTAATAAAGTCCCTTCATAACTCTTATTTAAAATTCCCCATTCTTACATTGGTTTAAAATAAGTTAGATAAGCATTAAAAATCAAGTCATCCTAGCAGATTTTTTTAAATTAAAAGCCCAAATGGAGATTTGGTGAAGTTAAAGCATTAAGATGCAACTGTGTAATAGCTTAGATGGCATTAGGTGTTCTAGTCAATGTGTCTTCAGAGGAAGTAACAGCTGGAGGATTGTGGCTTCTGGCCACCGATATTTCCATCCTTTCTGAGTATTCATGTTATCCCAACCTACCTGAAGTGGAAACTTGTTCCTTCTTCCACTGCCAGTCTCACTATACATACACAGTGCTTATCTCAGTTATTTTCCTATTGCTGTGATAAAACACCACGACCAAGGCACTTGCTAAGAAAAATGTCTAATTTGGTGCTTATGATGTTAGATGCTTCCTGTTCAAGATTACCATGGTGGGAAGCATGGCAGCAGGCAGGCACACATGATGCCAGAACAGTGGCTAAGAACTCACATCTTTAGATACAACCAAAAGGCAAAGAAAGAAAGATTTGGAATGGTGTGGTCTTTTGAAACCTCAAAATACCTTTCCAAGGGCAAACCTCATTCAACAAGGTCTCACATCCTAATCCATCCCAAACAGTTCTACCAACTGGGGACCAAGAATTCTTATATATGAGCCTATGAGCACCATTCTCATTCAAAACAGGACATTGTTGTCAGATAAAGCACTTTCAATCAGTAAAACAATGTCTACAATATGAATATGTGAACATCTCACGGTTAGTGAACCAAGAGACTAATCTTTTATAGTGTATATCTAAGTAGAACAACCATGAAAACATTACAGTCATTAGTCACACTATAGACAGAAATGAGGATGATGCCATCCTAAGTTCTAGCTCAATGATGTCACCCAAATCCTGTATTTCATTTTCATTCTGGAGCAGTAACATAAAATACTCAGTTACAAAGCACACATGAGAAAAGACTCCAGACTCATTAATGAGCATCTGTATCTTTATTTCACTTTGTCCATTTATCACTCTCAGGAGCCTTGGTTACATCATGGAAAAGAATTTAGTCCACAGGGAATACCTAAGTGTGTATGCTTTTTCCAAATGATAAATCTACCAGGAAAAAGACTAGGGGACACCTGGGTGGCACTGTGACATCTTAATTAGTCCCCTGTGTTGAAGCAATCTACCTTCTATTTGCTCCTTGATGGACTGTTCATTTATGTGTAATAAAATCAACATAAATCACCAGGTTTCATGTCTGAAGAATATTCTCTGTAGACTTGGAAATACTGTCCTCAAATGCCCTCAAGCATTGGGGACACTGTGAGTTCTGACACAAGATGCTATTCTGCTTCCAGGTTCAGGCTGAAGGTGAGGATTTCTGACACAGTAGATTATCAGCTTTGGGGTCCTGGAAGCTTCAAGGCAAACCAAGCAGAGTCACCCTGGAAACCCCTTGCTTGCCTGTGATTTTGTCTGCTCTCTGGCTTACACATATGAACTTTCTTGAAAATTTTTAATAGGTTTAAGCTCAAGACCTTTAATCTGCTCCTTGCCTTTAAATAAGATCAGCTCTTAGGTTGTCCCTTCAGCTGAATTTCGCCAAAGGGGACATCTCCTGCTACTGAGCATGACTGTCAGCATGGTTTCTAAGGATGGTTTACAGGCTAAATTGATCAGTTTTCATCACAGCAAATAAACGTTTGGGGTATCTCTTTTAAACAAGAATTTCAGATTAAATAACCTTTACATTTCTTATCAAATTTAACATTTGGTCAGCACATCATGGAAGTCAAGCTATGTAAGTGATGATATTTGACAGAACTGATCAGAATAGAATAAAAAATGGTAGCAGGTAGGGTTAGAGAGAGCTCATGAGCTATGCGTGCCTATGGTTCTTAGAAAGGACCAGGTCCACCCATGTTCTAGAGAACTTGACTGCCTACAACTCCAGCTCCAAGGGGATCTATTGCCAGTGCTGGAACACACACACACACACACACACACACACACTGAAAAATGATAAATATTAAAAACTGATAATCAATAAATCATTCAAACTTTGCAAATGTATTTTTCTGTTTTCTTACTGAGGTTCTCCATCTGTCATTTGGCTTCAGCAGACAAAACACCGGGTCCTACCCGATGTTTGCTGTTTTCTCTACGAAGGTTGAAGATTGCTGCTTGCAGATCAGAGTGCATAGCTCTAGCTCTCCGCTGATTTGCCCTGGGTGATAAAGTTTTCTTCTTTAATCTCTGTAAACTTAGAATCTCAACAGAAAAGCATATTTCTCATCGCGCTCCTCAACTGAGAAGCCATTAAAGATGGCCTTTATAATTTCTAATAACTCATCTGAGACAGGCTCAAAAAAAGTTAAATTGGCTCCCATAGAGACGCTTGCCACATATACCAGTACGTACATTTTCCCTCAGATCTCAAGTAAAACAATAGTCAGCACTTCATGAACTGCCGTAAGATTTTGGTTTTCCAGGCATAACTGGACAGTTCCTTGTTATCTGGTGTTTTTAGGATCCCTTGTTAATAATGTTTTGTGTTGTTACTAAGCTCAGTCTAGTTTTTTCTTAACAAAAACCTTTAAATGTTTTATAATATAGTCATTTAAAGATGGCCATAGATAAATTAGGACCACAAATTCGGCCAAATTACTGAATCAAACATAAATAGCATGTAGTCACACACACACATATGAGACACATATGAGACACACACCACACACACAGGGACAACTAATGTGTACAGTATGCATGCACTTGTGTGCATGTACACACCCATACATCATATATATATACCATACACACATACCAGGCATATATCCCACACACCCATACACTATATATATATATATATCACCATGCAAACAGTTCTCACTCTCTCTCTCACACACACACAAACACAATAACACACACCACACAACCCACATACCACATATGCACCACATAGACATATCATACTTGAACACACAACACATCCACCCACACACATACATATACACATGTAAAAAACATACAATAACATTCACTGATTTCTTAAGAGAACCTCAGCCATATAATAATTGAACTGAATAGCTGATATAGTTGACCCTAAATATTCACCTTAGAATTACGAGGACAAAATGAACTGACATTCTAGATATGCAGACAGGTGAAATATTGCTACATTTTTCTGCCCAACAAAAAAATATATGCTTCTGGGTATAATTAGAATACTAGAATAAGACTGTACATTAGTGAAAAAAGAGACTGTACAAAGTGAAAGCCAATGTGATTTTTTTCAGCTTATTTATCTGTAGAACAGGGAATGGAACTTAAGGTCCTACGTTTAGTAGGTCAGTGCTCCACCATCAAGCTTCATCCCAGTGCCATTTCTGCTTTTGCTTTTGAGACAGAGTCCTATCAAATGGACCAGGCTGATTGAACACATTCTGCAGACTGTGTAGACACTAAACGTGTCATCCTCTAGCATCATTCTCCTCTGTAGGTACCATTACAGTCTTTTGTCACCAGACTGGTTTATTGCTTCATTCATTCATGTGTATATATCAAATATGTAGGTAATAGTCAATCATTCTCTGTGCTCGAAGCCAGCCCCAGTGGCTGACCGATCCAGAGAGGATGTAAGTATTAGGCAAGGGATGCAGTGAGCCAGGCATGATGGTTGGGTGAATCTTGCATCCTGCTGAATAGCAGCCAGAGTGTTTCTTTATTTATCTCTGCTTATTTATACAGTAAGCAGGGATAGATTCATGCTTTCCCAAAACATAGATTATATCAATTTTGTTTTGGGACCTGTGTTTAACATTTTCTCTGACACATTTGGGGTCATAAGTTTAGTCATCATTGACAAACCATTATCTTTTAAAACCATTTTTATCCAATTACCCCATTATTCAATATTTTAGAATATAAAGATATATGACAGCCTGTTCTTATGCTAGTAGCTTTTGTGGCTACAAAGACACTAGTTCAAAACTATGTCTTCTAGACAGCCTGGTTAGATTGACAGGTCACAAGCAATATATTATTAACTCTTAATGGTCAGAGTGCTCAAGAAATATTCTCAGGCCAAAGCTGCTGCAGTTATTATTCAAATGTTGGCATAATACAACATTCACATTTATATATTTATAAAGTTTGTTTATAAGTATAATCCCAGCATCCTGCTATTCCTTGGTCATATGACATCACAGTGGCTCCACAGGAGCTAACTTTTCTAAGAAAGGGCAGTCCTGACATCTCATTCCACTCCATACTTTACTCATCAGTGTAAGCCTCTGTGTAGGGCAGAGGTAACTTGAGCTGATCTAAGTGTGTGGTTCTATGTGCCATGTAATTGCCTCAGTGTATAGTGGGAAAAGGCTTGCAGTCAGATCTGTGGCCAACTCCTCTACTACGACAAGTGTTGTTGTCCTTTTTAAATTTATATTAATTTCATTACCTTGCTTCTGAGTAAGTACAGAGGCAGATGTTTCAAGAATATCTCATGGTCTCATAATGAGACCTCTGGCTTCTTAAGTGTGTCACAATCTCCAATGCATAAAGAAGACCTTCAAGTAGATTGAGGGTGTCTACCTAAAAGTGGTAGGGTCGGTATGTTCAGAACTATCCTGGAGAAGCTTAGAAGCAGCACTCCTGGAAGAGGGAATAAGTTGATCATAAGAAATTTTCCATCAATCCAATATCTCCATGTTTTACAAATACTAAAAGTCCCCCAAGTATGCAACAGGTGAAGATGAATATCAAAAGTAGCATTGTGGCATCATGTGGCTCAGTTTCTCTGGATCTTTGTCAAACACTGTGCTGGCCTTATGACTTTTGCTGTTCCCATCAATGGCTGAACCATCTCGGAAGCAGTGGTTATGAATGGTTCAGCTGAACCCTAGATGAACAAATATAAAACCATTGTCAAAGTCCAATCAAATCATTTATTTCCATTTTTAAAAAATTATACTTTTTATGTGTATAGGTGTTTTTCTTGCACGCATGCCTGTACACCACATACGTACCTAGTCTTTTCTGAGGCCAGAAGAAGGATCCTGTAACAAACAGTTGTCAGCCACGTTGTGGATCCTGGAAATTGAACCCACATCCTCTGGAAGAACAGCCAATGCCCTTAACTACTGAACCATCTCTCCAGTCAAAAATCACAGATTTCTAATGTGGAGAAGATAGAGCAGTTTAATACATCTCATCTTGGCTTTCCTTTTATTGTATGTATCAAAGGTACCAGATTAACAGCATTTTAAAATCTAGACTCTAAACTGTTTTAACTCATAAAAATATTCTGTCTAGAAATATACTATATTTTGAATACAAAAGAAAAATTGCCAACTCATCAGGACAGAAGACTTTGAATATAAGTCATTCTGACTACAGATCAAGGAACTTTTCTAAACAAGTCAATAAATAACACATAGCTATGGAAAAAAACCACATGGAAATAAATTTAAGCTAAGACCTAGTACTATATATAATTTGAATCATCAAATCAAATTTCTCTTTAAGTTAATTTAATTGTTCACTAGTTTAGAAAATAACAATTATAATGAAAAGGCCAAAACTGGGAGCTAGGTGACTTACATTTGAATTCTGACATTAATATAATTTTATTAGCTTTTTCCTTTCCAGGTTCTAAATTCTCTCATCTACTAGATTAGGAGAATGCTGTCTGACTGTTAGGATCTTTTTCGAGCCTTGGATACTCACCATAGCCTGTCAAAAGTAAGAAAGTAAAAGAAACCATCATCTATTACTGTGTTCCTAACTGATGAGGTAAATATATCTGTCCACATGTTGTCCTCTCTACTGAAGAATGAATTTTGTGCCACACCAAATCCAGGTGGCCACGGGCTCCCTTGTTCTTTACCTGGGGCTTTTCAATATACCTCTGCCATCTGTGTCCTCCCATCACCTGTGCTAGACTTCTTCACCCTTTCTCTCCAGACATCTGTGTTATGAGAAGCAGGCTAGGTACTCTCAAGCTAAATTTCCATGGTAGCACCCTTCCTTGAATCATACTAGTTAGGGTGTGCTTTGCCTTGACACAGGAGTCTATCACATCATTGACCCAGGAGTCAAATAACATCAGTGGTGAGAACCGGGCTACCTTCTTTCAAGACTGAAATCAGCCACCCACAAGTTCACCCTTTTGTCTGCGGGGGTCCTTGGCCCACCAGGAGTCTCTGTTCCTTTGCTGAGGAGATCCATCCAGAGGAGTGAGTGTGTGGCCACCAGGCTGGAAGGTCCCCGGAAGGGAGTGCAGGGCACCTCCAGCAAAGCTGCAGGGGCTTCTTTGTTCCACAAGATCTGCCTCCTCCAAGCCTGCCCTATTGTCTGTGAGGTCCTTGACCCAGGAACAGATCCTGCTCCTGCACTGAGGAAATCCAGCCAGAAGGCTCTCCTTTCCATCTTTGGGGTCCTTAGATTCACCATCACAACCGGCTACAATGCCGAGGAACCCTAAGAGAGGGCAGATCAAGAAAATTGCCCAAGTACACAGCCAGTCACAGCAAAGATTGGATAAGGACGCCAAGACTCTCCTGGCTGCATTTAAAGGAAGAGATGGGCAGGCGCCAATGCAAGAATTCCTCCAACAACATGAAAAACATCATGACAACATCAGAATCCAGTGATACATGCAACAAGAAGACTTGAACAGCCTACTCTAGAAGAAGTAGAAGAAATCGACTTTAAACGTAACACTATGAAAATAATAGGGGCCCTTAAGCAGGATGTGAAAAACTCCTTTAAAGTAATGGAGAAGACAAACAAAAAGGTAGAAAAAATGAATAAAGCTCTCAAAGAAAACCAAGAAAAAGCAATCAAACAGGTAATGGAAAAAGTTCAAGAACTGAAAAATGAAATGGAGGTAATGAAGAAAACACAAACAGAAGGAAGACTGGATATGGAATTCTGGGTAAATAAATAGGAACTACACAGACAAGTATAACCAACAGAATTCAAGAGATAGAAGAAAGAATCTCAGACAGTGAATATACTATAAAGGAAATAAACTCATTATTAAAGAAAACAACAAAGCCAACAAATTCTTAAAACAAATCCAGGAAATCTGGGACACCATGAAAAGACCAAACCTAAGAATAATAGGGTTAGAAGAAGGAGAAGAATTACAGCTCAAAGGCCCAGAAATTATATTCAACAAAATTATAGAAGAAAACTTTCCCAACCTAAAGAAGGATATTCCTATGAAGGTACAAGAAGTATACAGAACACTAAATAGACTGGATCAAAAAAAAATCCCCTCGCCATATAATAATCAAAACACAGAACATACAGAATAAAGAAAGAATATTAAGAGCTGCAGAGGAAAAAGGACAAGTAACATATAGAGGGAAACCTATAAGAATTACACCTGACTTCTCAATGGAAACCATGAAAGCCAGAAGGTATTGGATAGATGTGCTGCAGACACTAAGAGACCATGGATGTAAGCCCTGATTACTAAACCCAGCAAAACTTGCATATACCATCAATGAGAAAACAAGATATTCCAGGACAAAAACAGATTTAAACAATACATAGCCACAAAACCAGCCTTACAGAAAGTACTAGAAGAAAAACCACAAACCAAGGAAGCTAACAACACCCATAATAACACAGGCATCTGACAACCCTCCACCAGCACAACTCAAAGAAGGGAATCACACAAAAACTTCCATGAAACAAAACAAAACAAAACAAAAAAACGGAGTTAACAACCACTTATCATTAATATCACTTAATGGACTCAATTCACCTATAAAAAGGCACAGGTTAAGAGAATGGATACAAAAACAGGATCAAACATTCTGCTGTTTACAGGAAACACACCTCAACCTAAAAGAGAGACACTTCCTCAGACTAAAGTGTTGGGAAAAGGTTTTCCAATCAAATGGACCTAAGAAACAAGCGGGTGTGGCTACCCCAATATCTAAAAAATTGATTTCAAACTAAAATCAATCAGAAGAGATGGAGAAGGACACTTTATACTCCTAACAGGAACAATTCATCAGGTTAAAATCTCAATCCTGAATATCTATGCCCTAATATAAAGCACCCACATATGTAAAAGAAACATTACTAGATCTCAAAGCACACATAAAACCCCACTCTCTAATAGTAGGAGATTTCAACACTTCTCTCTCACCAATGGACAGGTCAACCAGACAGAAACTTAACAGAGAAATAAGAGAACTAACAGATGTCATGAACCAAATGGACTTAACATACATCTATAGAACATTCCACCCAAAACATAAAAGAATATATCTTCTTCTCAGCATCTCATGGAACCTTCTCAAAAATTGATAACAGAATCGGTAACAAAGCAAACATTCACAGATCCAAAAAGATTGTAGTAACCACCTGTGTACTATCAGATCACCATAGAATAAGGTTAGAATTCAACAACAATTCTACCCCAAGAAAGCCTACAAACTCATGGAAACTGACCAGTCAACTACTGAACCACCCCTGGGTCATGGAAGAAATAAAGAAAGAAATTAAAGTCTTCCTTGAATTCAACAAAAATAAAGAAACAACATAACCCAACCTATGGGACACTATGTAAGTAGTGCTAAGAGGAAAGTTCATAGCACTAAGTGCCCACATAAAGAAAACAGAGAAAGCTCACATTAGAGACTTAATAGCACAGCTGAAAGTGCAAGGAAAAAAAAA
>PVIU01022827.1:0-28619 GCA_004026605.1 Ondatra zibethicus | reverse complement strand
TAATATGAGTGTTCTCTCTCTGCCTTTTGATTAGTTTGGATAGGGGTTTGTCGATCTTGATTATTTTCTCAAGGAACCAGTTCTTTGTTTCATTGATTCTTTGGATTGTTTTCTGTGTCTCTATTTTGTTGATTTCAGCCCTTAGTTTGATTATTTCCAGTCTTCTACTCCTCCTGGGTGAGTCTGCTTCTTTTTTTTTTTTTAGAGTTTTCAGGTGTGCTGTTAAGTCACTAATGTGTGCTTTCTTCATTTTCTTTATGTGGGCACTAAGTGCTATGAACTTTCCTCTTAGCACTACTTTTATAGTGTCCCATAGATTGTGGTATGTTGTGTCTTTATTTTCATTGAATTCAAGGAAGACTTTAATTTCTTTCTTTATTTCTTCCTTGACCCAGAAGTGGTTCAGTAGTCGACTGTTCAGTTTCCATGAGTTTGTAGGCTTTCTGGGGGTGGATTTGTTGTTAAATTCTAACTTTACTCCATCATGATCTGATAAGACACAGGTGGTTACTCCAAATTTTTTCTATCTGTGGATGTTTGCTTTGTTACCGAGTATGTGATCAATTTTCAATAAGGTTCCATGAGATGCTGAGAAGAAGGTATACTCTTTCCTGTTTTGGTAGAATGTTCTGTAGATGTCTATTAAGCCCATTTGATTCATTACATCTGTTAGTTCTCTTATTTCTCTGTTAAGGTTCTGTCTGGTTGACCTGTCCATTGGTGAGAGAGGAGTGTTGAAATCTCCTACTATTAGTGTGTGGGGTTTGAATTGTGCTTTGAGTTCTAGTAATGTTTCCTTTACATATGTGGATGCTTTTATATTAGGGGCATATATATTCAGGATTGAGAATTCATCCTGATGGATTATTCCCTTTAAGATTAGACAATATCCATCTCCATCTCTTCTGATTGATTTTAGTTTGAAGTCGATTTTGTTATATAATAGTATAGCCACACCCGCTTGTTTCTTAGGGCCGTTTGATTGAAAAACCTTTTCCCAACTCTTTACTCTGAGATAATATCTGTCTTTGTAGTTGAGGTGTGTTTCTTGTAAACAACAGAATGTTGGATCCTGTTTTTGTATCCATTCTCTTAACCTGTGCCTTTTTATAGGCGAATTGAGTCCATTAATATTAAGTGATATAAATGACCAGAGGTTATTAACTGTCGTTGTTTTGTTTTTGGATTGTAGAGTTTGTGTGTTTCCCTACTTTGAGTTGTGTCAGTGGAGGGCTGTTAGATGTCGGTCTTATATGGGTGTTGTTTGCTTCCTTTAGTTGTGGTTTTCCTTCTAGTACTTTCTGTAAGGCTGGGTTTGTGGCCATGTATTGCTTAAATTTGTTTTTATCCTGAAATATCTTGTTTTCTCCATCGATGGTGAATGAAAGCTTTGCTGGGTATAGTAATCTGGGCTTGCATCCATGGTCTCTTAGTGTCTGCAGCACATCTATCCAAGACCTTCTGGCTTTCATGGTTTCCACAGAGAAGTCAGGTTTAATTCTGATAGGTTTACCTTTGTGTGTTACTTGGCCTTTTTCCTTTGAAGCTCTTAGTATTCTTTCTTTATTCTGTATGTTTTGTGTCTTGATTATTATATGGCGAAGGAATTTTTTTTTGATCCAGTCGATTCGGTGTTCTGTATGCTTCTTGTACCTTCATAGGCATATCCATCTTTAGGTTGGGAAAGTTTTCTTCTATAATTTTGTTGAATATATTTTCTGGGCCTTTGAGCTGTGCTTCTTCTCCTTCTTCTACCCCTATTATTCTTATTTTTGGTCTTTTGATGGTATCCCTGATTTCCTGGGTGTTTTGTGTTAAGAATTTGTTGGATTTGTTGTTTTCTTTGATCAATGAGTTTATTTTCTCTATTGTGTCTTCCGCGTCTGAGATTCTTTCTTCTATCTCTTGTATTCTGTTGGTTATACTTGTCTCTGCAGTTCCTTCTTGTTTACCCAGATTTTCTATCTCTAGCCTTCCCTCAGTTTGTGTTTTCTTCATTGCCTCCATTTCAGTTTTTAAGTCTTGAAATGTTTCCATTACCTGTTTGATTTCTTTTTCTTGGTTTTCTAGGGTATCTTTGAGGAATCTATTCCTTTCTTCTAACTTTTTGTTAGTTTTCTCATCCCTTTCTTCAAAGGAATTTTTCACCTCTTCTTTGAAGGTCTCTATCATTTTCATAATATTATGTTTAAAGTCGATATCTTCTTCTTCTGGGTTAGTTTGCTCAGATTTTTCTGTTGCATACTCGCTGGTTTCTGGTATTATCATGTTGCTTTTCAGGTTGTTGGAGGAATTCTTGGATTGGTGAATGCCCATCTCTTCCTTTGATTGCATTCAGGGGAATCTCAGAGGGTGGGTACCTTCCAGGAAGGCTTGCACACACTCACCCCTCTGGATAGCTGATCTCAGTGCAGGAAGAAGAAGTCCCATCTAGACCTCCGATCTCAGCACAGGAAGGGAGAGGCCAAGGACCCCGCAAAGTAAAGGGCAAACTTGTGGGTGGGGGCAGGGTCATGTGGAACAAAGAGGCCAGCTGCAACAGGGGCTGGTGGTGCCAGGCTTCCCGCCAGGTGCGCACAAACTTATCTGTCTGTACCTCCGATCTCAGCACAGGAATAGAGAGTCCTGGTGTTCCAAGGACCCACAGAGGAAAGGGCAAACTTGCCGGGGGGTCGGCAGGGTTGTGTGGAACAAAGAGGCCTGCTGCAGTAGGGGCTGGTGATGCCAGCACTCCCTCTGAATAAGACTATCTTATAGTTCATGAACCTGAATAAGTTTTTCTTGGGAACTACTATAAAGTGTTAGTTAGCCATGATACAAATGCATGCCAAGAAAAATTTTGATTTTGCTTCACTTCAATATTTAATTCATGGATTATGGTGGCATTTCAAATTCATTCTAATAAATAAAGACTGCCTGAAAATAGACGGTGGTGGCACACGCTTTTAATCCCATCACTTCGGAGGCAGAAGCGGGTGAATCTCTGTATGTTCGAGGCCAGCCTGGTCTACAAGAGCTAGTTCCAGGACAGGCTCCAAAGCTACAGAGAAACCCTTTCTCAAAAAACAAAAACAAAAACAAACAAAAAAAAAACCTGCCTGAAGATCTGAGAGTAAAACAGTGCTACTGGTCAGCCTTACAGACCAGATTATGGTAACATACACCTTTAATCCCAGTAGCAACAATGACATATGCCTTTAATCTCTGTAGCCATAATGACACACACCTTTAATCCCAGAAGCCACCCTAGTTGCCATAGAAATCAAGTGGTGCATACCAGCCCTAAAGAGGACTATAAGACAGAGTGTGACAGCTCTCAGACACAGTCTCATTCTGAGACTTCAGGAGATAGGATTGCCATTTCAGACTGAAATCAAGGTAAGAGCCAGTCACTGGCTGTTTAGCTTTTAGGATCTTCAGGTTGAACTCAAATTTCTGATCCTGAGTTTTATTAATTGTGCTTAAGTGGATCAGTAGGGAAAACATTTTACTTAAATTCAGGATATAATTAATGCAGCAAGAAATTGACATTGTATTTGTCCTTTTCAATTTATGTCATAAGAGGATTAAATGAATGAACTAGTGCATACAGAAAGAGAAATCACATGTAGGTTTCTCTAGCTAAAATTATCTTTATTATTAGGCTAAAGTGAATGTTATGATTAAAATTGTAGAGTTATGAATACTGAAGAAAAGTCTTAGTTAGTGTTCTTATTCTTATGATGAATTACCATGACACAAAGTAACTTGGAGAGGAAAAGCTTTATTTCATCTTACCACTTGTAGTCCATCATCAAAGGAAGTCAAGGCATGAACTCAAAGGAGAAGCATGGATTCAGGAGCTGATGCAGAGTTAATGGAAGAATTCTGCTAACTGGCCTATTTAGTCTTGATGATATATATATATATATCATCAAAACTACCCACTTGGGTGGCACAGCCCACAGTTATCTGGGTCTGCCCACATGAAGACTCAATCAAGAAAATGCTCCCACAGATTTGTTCACATGCCAGTCTGGTAGGGAAATTTTCTCAATTGAAGTTTTTTTTCCAAAACAACTCTAGCTTATGTCCAATTGACATTTTAAAAAAGCACAAGAATTATAATATGGCTTGTGCTAAGTAAGGGATAGAGTACAACTCCAAGGCCATGCCTAAAATATCCTTAAACTCTATCTTAACAAATTTTCAATTCTATAAAAAATAAATTTATACATACTATTTTGTCTAATTGTAACAAATTGAATTGTGGGGGGATTGCATCTAAGAACACTACTGCCCATACTAGGAAAGAGACTACTCAAGATGTTCCCAGATGAGGAAAAAGGGAAGAGACAGGGTACAAAACAACTGACAAGTCCAGATGCCAGAGGCAGCCCTGTGCTTTTATTGCTTAGCTCAGTCCACGCACTGTTCTGGAAGATACACATACTTTGTCCTTTTGTTTTCTGCCCTGCTGAAATAAACCTTAACTACTTGTCTCTGCACTGTGTCCCTGCATTAACTCTTCTCCTTTGGAAGCACACATGCCAAGACTACTGCTTCAGTTAGGATTAAAGGAAATACAAAAGGCAGCATCTCTCTCCATCCACAACATTATTCAGGGCAAAATCAGCATTTTCTTGATGATTTTAAGTACAATGAGCTCTATGACAGTAAAAATGCCTAACTCTCATTTGCTTCTGACAACAACAGCTTATTTATTTTTCACACATTGAGAAAATGCATGCTAGGTCCAAGTGAGTCTACATGGCTGCTGTTTTCCATGTGATGGCCAACTACCAGGCTGACATATCAACACCTGACTCCACAGTCTTGTTAGCAGTAGAAGAAAGATCTGGAGAGAGATTTAACAACTAAATGAAACCATGCCAAAGAGACACAAGTCACATATGCTCACATGTTATTGTCTAAAGTAAGAATAACCGAGGTGTGTAACTTTAAGGAAGAGTACCATCTTTCTATGTGGTTAAAACTAGATTATGATGAGAAGTGGTGAATATGATGGCATTGTCAATCTTTGTAACAATATAAATGATCAGTTAATAAACATACCCAGAACCGTTTGGAGCCAGTTCATCTTTAGAAGTGATCAGAAAAAAAATGAGGCCTTATGACTATGCAGCTAATCCAGTTATGAGTTTTGTTTTCAGGCCTCAAGTATGCTAGGTAACAGAGTTAATTACTATGTCATTTGGCTTATACAAATTCTTAAAGGCTCAACACAAGAATTTTTTCCTCAAATGAAATTTCCCACCATCCATAGTCCACATACTCTGTCCTGCTTTCATAATAGTTATCCTTTTCAATTTTGAAGACATAGATAGTAGTATACTCACAATTCCAAGTTAATCTGGACAAGTTCTATGAGGTAAATATTAATATCCTTCTATTGCAAATGATGAATACAGACTGCATAGATTCTTTCACATTTTCTAGGCAGCAAGGCTGGAAAAAGTAATATTCTTATAACTTAGATCATAATTGGGTTGTGTTCAAAATTTTTGACATGTACAACTTTCACATTTTGTGTGTGTGTTGTATAGTGTGTTTGTGTGTGTGTGTGTGTGTACTATGGTATGGTATGGTATGTGGGTATGTACTTATGATATTTGAGACAAAGCCTCTCAACCTAAAGCTCATCAGTCTGACTAGACTACCTGATCAATGGACGTTAGGGATCCACTCATCCATCCGGTGCATCAGTTCTGGGGTTACAGGTGCACACACTTCCTTGCCTGGCTTTTTAACATTTAGACAGTTTTTAATCTTTAAAATTTCATACATGTATATAATATATCTTGGTCATATCCACCTCTCTTTTTATCCTACATATTCTCCTGGTTGCCCAACTTCAATATCTGTCCTATATCTCACTCTCACTTACATGTCTTACTTATTAATATAAATAACCAAGTGAGTCCAATTATGCTGCCCATATATAAGGGGTATGGAGTTATTCACTGGGTCTTGGGCAACCTACCTACAAATGGCCAGCTGCTCTTCAAAATTGGCTACCCCTCCCTCATCAGCCACTAATTAAAAATAGTTCCTAACCTAGGGCTCGACTTTCATAGATCCTTTCCTTCCTCCGTGACTGAACCTTTAGCTGGCTTCATCATCTGCATGTCTAACATTTTTACATGGTGCTAAGAATCCAAGCTCAGGCCCTCATACCCATGAAACAGGCACTGTAGCATTTATGTCATCTCTCCAGCCCAGGCATATATAATTTTTGATTTGCTAATAGTTGTGAACATACATTCTGTATGCACAAATGATCTACTACTGTAAGTTCCATTAATTCTTTTCCTGTCCTCCCCTCAGTCCTCTAGAAGGTCCCAAGACCTTTAATGTTCTTAAAAACAGACCTGGAACAAAACTGAATGGAATTTAAAAAGAAAATACCCATTTCCTTCAAATGAGATGATTTTGAGGCATGATTGATAGAGCTTCAGAGGTTCACAGTTGCACAGTGTCCCTTTCATCTGGGTTATTTCTTGCAGATCTTAGCATATACTGTATTGTCTTCCTTCCCTTTGTTCTTTCAAGTCTATAGTCTTCTATATGTTTATACCAAAATCAATACTCAAAGAAACTGCCTCAAAGAAACTGCCTCAACTCAAATCCTTAGGTCAAGGTCTGACACCAAGGAGACAATCAAGCCTGAGAGTGACCTTAATCTGAGGAAGTTTCAAATATATGATACTTCTAGCATTTCTTTCCCAAGATTGTAATATTCATCACCAGGAGATCAGAGTGACTCACTATTACTCAACATTATAGGGGTCATTAGAAACTTCACCATTTTGGATTTTATTCTCTGCCTGAAAATACAAAATATATGACACTTTCAGTCTTTCCTGAACTGAAATTAGAGGTCTTCGGGGAACCTATGGCACATTGTGATTTAATACATGAGGAAGCATAAACCTACAGTGCATTTTTCCTTTGCAGGGGATTTTGAGAATCAGAAAAGTCTGTCTTTCAAATTAAACTTCACAATCTAAAAAATAGAATAGCTAGGTATATCCTGTTTGTCCTGACTCATCAGGCTTATGTAAAATGTTTGAACTTGTAGCTTTACCTGCAGCAAATGTAAATGCCCAGAAACCTAAACAGTTGTGTATCACAATGCCCTTCATTCTCCAATCATGTCTTAACTTCAAAGGGATATTTTGAGTTGGGGATAGAAGAATATTAAAGGTATTCAGATTTTGAGATCTAAATGAAAAAATTTAAAAAAATCACTCTATTATTTACAGCAACTGGAAATTCTGATCCAGTTCTTCCCCCTCTTTAGCAAACATCCACAAATATTTGCCCTTCTCTCAAAATAATAAATGTCGAAGTTCTGAAAGGACAGAAGAATGTCTTTCTTTTCCAAAAATGTTAACAAACAAAATAGTTAAGAAGGTAAGATCTCTTTGATGTGTTTGGTTAATGGTGTAGGAAATTACAATGTAAGGTAGTGATTGCACATTGTCTCACCACACATCAATATAGAAAGACAAATATGTACACACACACACACACACACACACACACCTCTACAAACTTGGCATGACTTTTGGTCTTTAACAACTCTAATTGTGAAAATCATTACTACAAAGTTGGATGAGTTCACCTTGCCAGGACGCCTTTTATAAAAAGGTTCTAAATCAATCTTAAGCTATTCAAGTACTGGCTTATTTCACTCATCCCCTTCTTCTCACTCTCAGTTTTCATTATGGAAGGTTTTATGATTGCACATTTATTCAAGACCCCAAACTCCCCATTGTATCCTAGATTAAAGTGTTAAATTTATCTGGCTACATTAGCCAAATCAGCTAAATATTGTCTAATGATGTGCTGTACGTATATGGTACTATAAAAAGCAGTGAGCAAAACTTAAAGAAGTTAAACTTTGTTTCAACCTATAACTTTTACTATCAAAAACTAAGCTGGTTAGAAAACTATTCACAAAAATGCATGGAAGGATGCACAGTGCTTTAGCTCTGAGGTCCAAATAAGGTAAGGCATAGATGTCTAGTGGCATTTGTCAAGAGTGGATTTTGGAAAGAGATGAAACATGGAATGTGTCTGGCTTTATTAGCAAAATGAGATAGAAATGGATTGCCCATTGTTAGGAAAGACCATGGAGAAAAGCACTAAGATGGTAAACTAAAAGTCAGCTGATTTGCTAGGTGGTGGTGGCACATGACTTTAATCCCAACACTAAGGAGGCAGAGGCAGGTGGATCTGAGTTTGAGGCCAATCTGGTCTACAGAACTAGTTCTAGGACAGCCAAGGCTGTTACACAGTAAAACACTGTCTTGAGAAACCAAAAATGAAAAAAAAAAGAATCAGCTAATGTACTACAGTAGATTATTCTTGATAAAAAGAGACTGAGCTTAGAACGTTTTTAAAAAAATAAGGAATTGATGCTTTTTAATGCCTATTCAAAATAAATTTAGTAAACAACTTTCATGAATTGTGCCTATTTTGATTCTAACTAATATCTCTTTCTAGATAATTGTTTCTCTTCATTTTTATTCTCACTTCAATGTCTAACTCAAATTCAGCTACCTTCAGAAAGTATTCATTAATTACATATTTCCCATATTTAGTAGGTAGATGAGCTCTTGACTATTGCTATGTTGTACAAAATAGGAGCAGATATTAAAGGTGATTTATAAGGGAAGCTCTAGAAAGGGCTAGATTCAGAGGTAAGTATTACAAGTTAACTCTTGGAGTTCTGCTCATTTGGCATGAAACTGCTTATATGGGTGTAGAGAAGTAGCTCAGTCAACAGTACAAAACAATACTTTAGACAAAGGATATAATGTAAAATATATTTAGCTGTGTTACTGCTCCCCAAATAAAAATAATTTAAAATCCCCGCTATTTCTTAAATGCCTAGTATTTGTAGGCAATTAATATTTATTTTCTAGAAAAATTCATGGTTGAAGTCATAATTGAATCTATGGAATATTAGTTGTGAAATCACTATGATAGATAGGCTTATGCTGATTTCTAACGGATAGATGATTTAAAGAATATTTAAATTTTCATTTCTATAGCCATTTTGTCTCTGATTATAACCATACAACCTCTGTGTGTAAGATGTTATTGTCAGGGTTAGAGACAGAATTAACCATGCCATTAGTCTTCCTTCTGGGAACTAGCAACCTAATGTAAGAGAAGGCAACAGTATTAGGATACCATTGGACTTCTGCAAGTGGCTAAAAGAAGATGAATTCTAACTGGAATAAAACATTGAGTAGTGGTCTTTGAATGTCACTGTGTCTTTGAGGTATGTACATACTAGTGCTTATCCATCCCTTGTTTAATCTAGTTTGAGGAGAGAGAAGGGATAGCAAACTTCCAATTGTGGTTGTGGAAAAGAGACACAAACAAGGAGAAGCTGCTCTGATCAAAATCCTGACAGGATAGTATGGCATTAAATATGGGGTCTGCAGCCAGTTGTGGGAGAGATAGCTGCAAGAGAAGCATCACAATAATTCAAAAATGAGAGTTACAAGGATATAAGGGGATCCTGGCTGATGTGGGATTTCTCTCTGTATGCTGTGATTACCATTGATTAACAAAGAAACTGCTTCAGAGCTATAGCATGGCAGAACTTAGTTAGGTGTGGAAAGCTAGGCTGAATGCTGGAAGAAAGAAGGGAGGAGTCAGAAAAAAGCCATGTATCCCTGACAGAGACAGATGCCGTAACTTTAGCCTGTAAGCCACAGCCACATGGTGATACACAGATTAATAGAAATGGGTTAAATTAATATGTAAGAGTTAGCCAATAAGAAGCTAGAGCTAATGGGCCAAGTAGTGATTTAATTAATACAGTTTCTGTGTGATTATTTCGGGAGTCTGGTGGCCGGGAAAAGAACAAGCAGCCAAGCGCCCCCCCTGCAACACTTGGCATTAATTTATCTCAAGACACTTGTCCTGCTCCAAACCCAAAGTTAAATCTGAGCCTAGTAGGAGTATCAATTGCAAGACATCTCATCACAAGAGTAAAATCAGCTAAACTGACCTTTTAGTGTCTTCAAACTCCAAGGTATTGTGGTCCTGTGGCATAGCTTTTGAATTTCCAAGTGCCTACCAACAATGCTGACTGGAACAGGGATTGTAAACAAAAGAGCAAGGAAATACCATAACCCAGTCTCCTAAAAACCTTCAGCTATTCTCTGGAGAGGACATGGGAAAGAGAGGGGGATAATTAGGTGTTATACAACATCTGCAAAACCCCAGTTTATGTCCTTGGCCAGCCTACCCCCTGGAGACAGGAAATCAATTTTAAATACTCCTTGCACATCCACTCCTGAAAGCCCACTAGCACCTTCTGAACATTTTCCTTCACATAAAGTAGCAAAATCTTGGACAATCTTCAAGATATCCTGGACATCCACAAGGGGCCATGGACACTAAAGCATAGAAGGTATAGAAGTTTCACAATTGTGTTACTGGGAATCTTTCAATTTTGCACTCTCATGCAACGATCCTTTCTATATCTTTTATCAGATTCACTTGTTTATTAGGAAATGCCAAGTGAGACCACCAGAAGTTGATAATCTGCTCTACAACAAATACACAGGAAGGAAATGCCAAGTGAGACCACCAGAAGTTGATAATCTGCTCTACAACAAATACACAGGAAGGAAATGCCAAGTGAGACCACCAGAAGTTGATAATCTGCTCTACAAAAAATACACAGGGAAAAGCAATGGAGAATAAAAGGATCTTATTAGAAAGATGCTTCACACCAGGTAACTCCCTAAAATTCACCTTACAAATTTCAGTTCTTCTGGTAAGAAACTGGTTGACTGCAGCAGAGTGAGTTGAGGAGGAACATGTTACCTTAAGTTGGAATGCTGGCACTGGGCAACACTGTCTTTTCTCCAGATCATTATATATACATCAAGTTTGGCAATAAGTTATTAAACAATGTTCATATATTCACATGGATGCATATATGTGAATAAGCTCTTATGCATATTAGAACAAGTGTAATAATGCTAGTAGGTGTTTGGAACAATGTAGCAAAAGAAATAAAGGGCAAGGCATCTCTCTGAGATCAATTTGGCTTCTGTTTTCTCAAATCCTGATGCCAAACTTGAGCTTAAATGGCCCATATGCATTCTAAGCTTATTCTTTGTAATGAAACTGCTCAGCAGATGGTCTCAAATAGAGTAATATGCATAACCTTTCACTTGGCTGTTATCTGCTAAAAACACTGACTGTTGTTATGGTGGATGGGTCATATAGTCACCTGGCATCATATTCCCAGAATTTACATTTGATAAAAATGCTTGCCTCATCATTCAGAACAATAACAACAAAAACAAAACGAATACCAATTTTCTATTTATCTTCTTCACAAATCAATTTGTTTTTATGTACCCAAAAGCCAAAAATACAGACCATAATAAGAAAAGAGACTATAATGTATGTTAAAGGTAAAATGGCATGGAAATAAATTTTGCTTATATATCTGTTTCCGAGCTTGATTGATAGTACCCCCAGCCATTCTCAAAATTATTCCAGTTTGAACTAAAAATAATATGGTTACAGGACATAAAGTGATTCCTTGGGTCAGCCATTTGTCTGAGGTTCTGTAATGTCATCAATATTTGGACTTCACTTGGGCGTATCTACCACTAGATATTTTCAAGGCCATGTAATGTCAAATGAAAGTGAGTAGTGATTTTTAAGTGTATGAAACTGCATTAAATATCTTCAGGGTACCTCAACAGTTTGAAACTTGTCCCTTATGTGATTATTATTTTTCCACATCTTGTTAGGCATGTTCCGCACATGACCTTGGAAGCCAAGGTGTGTTCTAAAATTACCAGTATTCTACCATGACTGTATACCAGCAACCTTCACCCATTACACTTGGAAACTGAAATAAATTTCCCTTTCCCAGCTTTGCCTTTAGGGCCAGGTGTTTTTAAGGTTATTTTGGTTGTTTAAGTGTCTCCACAGTTCAATGGACCTGATGAACTGGGATGTAGAAAACGACCCTACTGATAAGCCCATGCACCTGAGGTTGAAACGAGGGGCATGCTGTTAGTGAATGGGTTATAGGCTGGCATTCAAATCTACTTATAGGGCCATCCTGTGTAGAGGGAGGCACTGTCCACACATTTTCCTCTTAACTGCCCTTGCACTCCTCAGGGCATGGGTGATATACATTTGCTTTAATTACCTTGATTGCTTCAGAGTATTTCTCTTAAATGGCTAGCAGTTAACTCCTGGGCACATAAAAGATTCTCTCAAGCATCTCCTGGAGACACTAAACTGCTCTGGAAGTAGGAAACAATAAGATCAAAGAGGACTCGAGTGCCTGCCTGGAATGGAGAAAGGAAAACAATTAAAGCAAGGAGGGTTCTCTAAAGTCGTTGTGATCAGAATGCAGATTTCAAAGCCTAGTATGTTAGGGATTTCAATTCCTTAATTTTGAGATGACACATACGATTTGTGAATGATTCTAATGTAGTCATCTCCGAGCCTCTCTTAAAGGTGAGCTATACTACTGATAGAGTTTTAACTCAGAAAACTCAGCAAAAGAAGAAAGTGGCTTGAGTTCATTCCAAGGGAAGCTAAACTACCTGGGAAAGCAGCAATCCTTGACCTTACTGGAGAATAAGCAGCCTACTCAATGGTGGTCCAAATTTGGCAGACAGAACAACCAAAGGAAGCTGACAAAAGCATCACATAGCACATTAAATATGTATAAAGGACTACTCCAGGAGAGATTAATGCCCTGCTCTAATCTCACCACCTGCAGTGCAGCGGTAAAGACAAAGTGTAGCACACAGTGCTCGGCACACAGCCCACAGCCAGTAATAGACAAACTGGTGTGGAGAATCCACATGGGGAGGACCATCAAGAGACACCTGGGGTCCTGGAGAGGATACGATTCAGGCTTTATGACTACAAATGTCTCCAACTTTGAATGGGACCACCGGGAAAAACCAGGAAATAAGTGCACCACTGGTACACATCCCTATTATGTTCATTTTAAAGGCTGTTATTTTTGGAAATTGCATTGATTTTTTTTTCACATTTTCTGGCACCGCACTCAAATCCTTTACTTTCCTTTCTTTACCTAGTTATTACACACACACAGTGCAAGTGGGCAGAATGCATTTCATAAGTCAAGTATTTGTCTCACATACAAAGCTGCATTGGCACTGACACCACAGAGATGAAATAAGTTGGTTGCACTAAATGCATTCTGTAAGAAAGAAAGTCCTGACCGAGAGTGCACATGAGAAAACAATCTTTTACAGAGGCCCCAGAAACTCTGAAGAATAATGAAGTACAAAGACACAATAAAACTGGGAAAGTGAGGTTCCAAGAAACAAAACTGATGGTATATGATCTGAAAATTAAAAGATCGGATTTTGAGTCCAGACCTAACCATGTTGAAGCTGTTAGGGTATGATGAAGACATTCAGCTCATCTAAGTTGTCAAACCTATAAATTAATAATCATCAGCTTGGAGAGATAGCTTAGTATTTAAAAACGAGAGTTACTCTTAGATTTGGATTCCAACATACATATCAGGCAGCCCACAACTGCCTGTAACAACCTCTTCTGGCCTCCATGGGCTCTTGTACATACATGGTGTACATACATATATTCATGTACACACATCCATTTTGTAAAACACAGATGGCCATAATACTTCTATCTTTGAGAGATATATTCTGAGGATTGGTAAAAGTAGCTTCATGTGAAGAAAGTAAGTTAGTGTTTGGCATATACTAACTTCCAAGCACAAAAATTTGTCACCAGGTACAATGAGATGAATCTGCGGGTAAGGGTGCTTGCTGCCAGGCAAGTTCAATCTCTGGACCAACATGGTAGGGGAGAATTGATTCTCACAAGCTATCTTCTGACCTCCATGTGTATGCTGTAGCACATCCATGCACATGCACACACAAAATAATAAATGAAGAAGGTGCCTTCATTTCTGAAAATTTATAACCATATTTATCAGTTCACAATTTATAGTTATGTAAGGAGATCATGTTCGCAAGGATAAAGAGTAAAAGTCTAACCCCTAACCTGCCCACGTTGCCTTGGTGATAGAGGAAGGTGGCTAGGGAATTCTGTACTGATGCTAATTATATATAAATATCTCAAAAGATATTTTTATTATTATTGCCAGCTGCTAGAAGCTCTGATTGCTATTTCCTCCTATTCTCCCCAGGTGCCGCCTCTTCAATTATCTAGCACCAATGGTAAGACTGAGCTTCCAAGAATATGGCATTATTATTTACTATCCTGGATCCACTGACTTTTGCCAAAATCTAAAAGCTCATTCAAATCAATGTAATGACATGTAGTATAACTGTAATAATTATAAGTGAGAAGGTTATGACAAAGCTTGGATTCTGCATTTATCTTCTTATAACCTATGAATATATATATATATATATATATAATATATATATATATATATATATATATATATATATATATATAATAGATACTGTCTTCATTCCACATATCATCAATTCAAAAATTAGTTTGTGAATCCTATTATGGGTGTTACATTCATTGTTTTTGTTTTGTTTTGTTTTGAAACAGCTATTGAATGTTTGAGACAGTTTTCTAAACTGGTAAACGACAATTTTCCTTGCATTATAATTGAGAAAGCCAAGAGTAAAGAAAGAAAATGAGTGTTCATGGTACATCTAACATCTTCCAGACAGACAAAATTTATATACATGGAAAGCAGGTATAATCTTCCCCCTATTGCAGAAGAGGAAGCAAAACGGCCAGTCACATTGCTTATAAGTAGAAGATAAACACTGTAAGACAATACTATTTCAATTCAAGGTAATTATTCACTTTATGAATGCATATTATACAATCCTGAAAGATATACCATTAGGCATGAGACCAGTATCTTCTACTAAAAAAAAATAGTGTTTCTAAAATACTGACTTACAAGCAAGTCACCCTGGGACCTTACTGAAGTGCACATTGTGATTCATTAGGGTACAAGTGAGGTCATCACTATATTTATAGTGGGTTCCTCGGTGATTTCTATGAACTGTCATCTATTCTACAGACCTCACATTGGATGGCAAGTTCTTAAATCACAACAGCTATCAGATAAAGGAGTAAGACAGTACTCTTTAACAAATTTCAACAAATGTGAAAATAAAAGATTATCATATCTAAACCAGGATTATTTCTGTATTCATGGGTACAAATATTGCATTAGTTTCTCTGCTATTGCTATGCCAAAATGCTGTGACCAGGGCAAGTTAGAGAAGACATCATCAGGAAGTCAACAGAGATGACCATGCAGACAGAATTTACAGTCAACTGAAAGTCTTTATTTCAGTCAGTTGGAACCACACCCAAGTTTTTGGTAACCTACATGTGGCCCTGTGTGACCAGAACATGGAATTTTTAAAGACAGAAACCATGTCCTGGTATTTCACTTGTCGCTTCAAGGAAACTTTGCAGAAGCAAGCGTTCTGAAGTAAGCAGTTTTAACAGAAGGTAAGATAAGGGGTCAGTTGGAAGGGCTTTCATACATCCAAACATACAGGCAGTTTAACAGAAGCTAAGTTAGCCAGGACATCCTAACCTTTGGTTCCTAGAATAGAGTTGGGTAATTTTCCGTGAGATTGTCCATCAAACCCCCAATAACACATCCTCCCAGCAAGGCCACACCACTTAAGCCCCACCACCTGCTTCCAAACAGCACCATCAACTTGTGACAAATTATTCAAATGTCCAAGCCTTATGTGGGATTCTCATTCTAACCTCTAGGTAGGCAAAGCAATGAACAACAGCTACCAAAAAAAAAAAACAAAACAAAAAACAAAACTCATCATTCATTCTCATATCCCATAATATAGCTGGATACAATGAGAAGCTTGGGTGAAGATTTTCCTACAGATGTCTATGTCAAAAGGTGATAAAGGCACAGAGAAGAGATACACAAGAAGACAAAATGTTAGAACGAAATATTGAGACAGAATTAAAAGATAGTTCAGCAGTTAAGGGTGCTTGCTAGTCTTCCAAGGTTAAATTCTAGTGCTGCTGGACAACCACGGTTAAATTCCCTGCATGTAAAAAAAAACCACGGCAGTGTATAATGGCCTGTACCTCCAGTTCCAGAGGATGTGACACCCTCTTCTGGCCCCAACAAGCACATAGTGTTCACACATGCATTCAGTAAACACTCACACACTTAAAAAAATAATTTTAAAAATAATGAGACGAAGAGACAGAAGTCAGTGACGAGAACAAATGAGACAAGTTTGTCCATTCTAAGACACATACAGGTGACCTCAAGTCACCAACAACACAGGAACAGAAATCAACCACTAACAAGAACAATGAAGAAGACAGAGATAATCAAAACTACAGGAACAATGTGAGAAGTGACAAGGCAATGAGAGAAAATAAGCCCCTAATGAGTGAATAAGCTTTGAGTTCTGCTCTTAAAGGGGACCTGACACTACCAGACAAGGCGCTTCTCCTTCGTTTTCCTGTAAGGGATCTAGGTGAACACAAAATGTCATCAAAGGGGGAAAGTGTGAGCAAGACAGTCTAGAAAGATAAACCGGTCTTTTTTTTTTTTTCAGTCTGTTTTTAACTCCTAGTCCTTTCTGATAGCCATAGGCTAGAGCTTGTCAGTACGTTATAGTCATTCCTCATAGGGAGGCTTGCCATTTAGCAATCTGATAATCACTCATGTAATGGAATTGTTCCATGTGCCACTAACTTCTGCCAGGCAAGAAATGTTTGCCGGATTTTACTTTTGGTGCAATATTGAATGATTTCTAGGTTAAAACACCCATGCCCCTGCCCTACTCTGATGGACTCTATCTTCTCATGAGTCCTCATGGTTGCTTATCCCTCAAATGCACACAGAACAACACATTTCCCCAGAACTAAGCCTACACACAAATGCCTCAGGAGGTGTGAGGTACGTGCACGCAAGAAGGACAAAACTCTAAGTGGGAAGAATGTTGTTTCTCCACCAATATTGGAGCCTGACAATGGTTCATTTCCTGTAAGGGTAGACTTGTCATCTCCCGCCTCCATCTTACTGGGATAGCCTTATTCACAATGCATTTTCTTCTGCCATCAATATTGCAGGTCACAGATATTAAGCACTACTGGGGCAGATGCTGTAATGAAGTAGTTTTGATGTCTCTTTTAAGGCTCTGGGTTCTCCGAACTGAACACAAGAAGACACTGTTACTACTTCATAAAACCGAAGCATCATGCCCAACTAAGCTGATCCTTAGCGGGTTAAGAGGTCCACTGACATCTAAATTCAGTTTTCTTAGTGGCTAGGGGAAGTCATTTCCAACAGACATAGGAGGCAAGCACAGAGAAGTTTCCAGCTGCTCCAAGTTCCCTTCCTGATAAACTGGGCAATCATTTTGGACTGTGGCGTAGGAAGGTGGGTGGTCTCTAACTTTAATAAGCCTTCAGCAGAAGTTCTTTGGTCACTTGGGTGACCTGAGGTAGGGGTCAAAAGAATCTGTAGAGGCCAGTTTCCAGCAGGCTGGGATGCCCTACCTTTGCCTTGTCTCACTGCACCAACAGAGATTCACTGGCTGCTGTGTGGAAAGGAAATCAAACAAGTTCATTTCACTGCACACTTCACAGAGGGAAAGCAGGGGACTCAAATGCGCGGCAGCAGGTGGGAGCAGGAAGGCGGCACTGAGGAAGTTGAATTGCATTGCAAATGGCACTAAGGCCAGAAAATTCAAAGTCCCCGCTGCCTTGCCTGGAACTGGCTAGTTAAAGGACAGGGCAATTAAAGTAAGGGTATAATCCCTCTGTGAGTGAATGAGTTTGGCCTTATCTTCATCACTGTCTCAAACCTTAACCTTGGAAAAGAGTGGGACACTAAACCCTGATCACAGCCTGAGCCTTGAATTTTGACCAAGTGGTTTAAAAATCACACCAGGGATGAGATTAGATAGAAAGCACCAGTTCTCACTTCCCCTACAGCAACAGAACCAATTCAAAGGAACAGTTAAGGAGAGCATGGAGGTTAGGAGGTTAGATTATGTTTGTAGGAAGATAGTGAAGGACAAACTGTGACTCCGTAAAGGAAAAAAAGAAAAAAGAAAGCCTGCTTCAGTTATCTTTGGCCAGGAGTTCTTCCTACAGGGCCCAGATGTGAGGCTAACTGCCATTGTTGATTAGCCCCATAGATGGGTAGAATGCAGTGTATATGTTCTTAGTCTCTACATCCACATGATAACAGGAGAGGGAGTTGATGACTCTGCCACCTTAGAAAGCTTCAACACAAGGTAAAGCAAATCTTTACATGTTACCCTCATAAGATCATTTCAAGTTTTATGGGGAACTATATTTGGAGGGACCTGAGTTCTCAAGTCCTGGCCATGCTACTTCCTAGCTACAATGTCTTGGTGACAAGGTTTCCATGCTCTCGGCTTCATAGTTCCCATCTGTAAGACATAATTCTAAAGAATTCATTTCATAGAACTCTTGTGATGGCTAAATGAGATAACAGATGCAACGTACTTAGCAGAGGTCATAAACTAGGATAATGGCAATTATTGTAGTTATTGTTGTTGTTGCTGCTGCTGTTTGGTTTGGGGAGACAGGGTATTTCTGTGCAACATTTCTGGCTGTCCTAGAACTTGCTTTACAGACCCAGCTGGCCTCGAACTGACAGAGATCCGCCTGCCTCTGTCTCTTGAGTGCTGGGATTAAAGGCGTGTGCCACCACCACCACTCTATTTTTATTCTTACTATTACTATAACTCAGCAATAGCCAACACCAACAAATATTATAGGACAAGTCATTACTATGAGCCCAGGCTTGGCAGACAGACTTGAGGTTCCATATGTCCCCTACCACTCATTAGTGCCTTTAGACAAGGCACTTACCCACCTGCTTTATCTTAGCTTTTTTTTTCCTCTATGCCACTGGCTTTGTCTGCCTCACAACATTGTGAAGATGAAGTAAGCTAGCATATTTGGAACACTTAGAAATGGTACCTGGCACAGAGAAAGCACTGTGTAAATATTAGCTACTATTATTAGTATTTCAGTAAACAGCCCGAGATCTTGGCTCACAGGTCCCAATGGTTCCTTCAGCACACAGCAGGCTCTCAGTCTGTGTGACTAAACCTACTATCCCACACAAAGCACAAATCTTGTCACAGAAGTTTCAGCCCACAAATGAGGGCTTGAAATCACATCTGGTCATTAAGATTCCATCGGCAAAGGCATGCACATCACAATCCTTCAGAATCCGACTCTCTGTCGTCTCGCATTTTCAAGTCACTAAGATACCATGGTTGCATCTGTCACAGAAGATTATGTTATGCCAACAGGACAATGCAACAACAGACACAACGAGTTGTAGCATGTAAGAAAATGACAAATAAGTCCCAGAAATTTGAAAGGACAGTTTTCTGAAAGGAGAGCAAATGCTACACTTTAGTGCAAAATGAAAACTGCTTATAAACGGAAAGACCGAGAGATAGGGTTCCTTCATCCCAGCTTTGGCTCCTAGCCCATATGGGGATGCTGAAAATTTATATGTATAGTCTCCATTTTATTTTCTCATAGTACCCAGTATCTGGATTCTGTACGGTGGCACCCTACCAATACCCACCATTGCCCCCAAAGGACACTTTCTCTAGATTTCTCCCTCTCATCTGCTGCCTATATTATTTCCAGCCCCAAATTCTTGCTGAGTTGGTAGATGACTCAAGGCTGACAACCTTCAAGGCATCATTCTTCTCAGAAGTATATTCTGTATCCTGTTTCTAAATGCCTAAACATAAATTATAACTTTATGCTGCAAAAAAAAGTCTCTTTCTGAGAAAAAAAATAAACAGGGACTTTTCATGGATGGAGTAAAATAAAGGGACTAGATTTCGAAGAGACCTTTGATAGTGCCTATTGGATTTGCCTTGTAGCAAATATATTGGCACTATATGTTAATTTCTTCACTTCAAAAAGTGAAAGTAGGCTAATGCCCCAGCACATTGTTTCCATTCTACTGAAAAAGAATATAACTGAGAAAATATAATTTTAGATAACATGAGCAAGATGAAGGGAATTTGTTTATCAAGGTAATAGGTAAGGTGTATAGGGAATATGATGATTAAGAATGTAAATAGTATGATAAAGTGTGATTTAATTGAGGAAATGCCAATTGACCTGAAATTTAAGACGAGAAGGAGACTGTGAGGCAGGCAGAAGAAAGGATCATAGGATAATGTCAAATTCACGCACAAATTCAGAGACCATCTAAAGTGAATTAATTTAAAAATTTTGAGGAACAGAAACAAACTGGGGGTGTAAATTACATGGAACTAGGCACAAAATGAAGAAATGAGGGGTTAAAATAGTCTTGAACAAGATAGTATCATAGATCTCTGTAAGCAAAGAGAAGATTTGAACATAAATCCAACGGGAAATCTTAGAAATACTTTTAAATAGAATTAACAATTTGGTTTCCCTTCCTTAAAGAACAAATCAAACAATAAGGTATGAGACACAGGCAGGAGGCAGGGCATAAGACGCTTCGAGAGTAATGTTAATATTAGTTCATGATTCATTTTTCTTCAAAGGGAGAATAGAGGAAAGGGTCTAGAAAAATATAACTCAATTTTGAGTATTACCATTAAAAATATTTTCACAACTTCCAATATATGCATAGGAAGATATGTGTGTGTGTGTGTGTGTGTGTGTGTGTGTGTGTGTGTGTGTGTGTGTGTGTCATAACGTAATTGGATCATAACCCTATTAACCTCTTATTCCTTTCTGTCTTACAATTTCCTTTCTTTTCTAGATACTCAAGGAAGTGTGGTGCCTCATGTGATCCTCCCCTCTCCACTATGGAATTCAGTCTTATGCAGGTCTTGTGTAGGTAACTACGATGCTGTGACATCATAGGTGCCACAACCGTATCACAGCTCCAGCTGAAAGTATTCACAGCTCTCCTTCCCATATTCCAGCTCATACTTTTCCCCCCCAATATTTCCGTGTACTCCTCCATAATGAGAACTTGACTTTGGAGACGTTGGTGTAGATGTTCTATTTAGAACAGATCATTCAATGGTCACCTATTTTTAGCATTTTGACCATTTATGAGCCTCTGCATTAACTGCCTACTGCAAGAAGAAATGTCTCTAGGAATTGGTGAGATTGCTCAGTGGTTAACTGCACTTGCTGCTCTTGCAGACGACCCAGGATCCAATGATTTCTTCTGGCCTCTGTGGGCACTGCACACCCATTATGCACATACATACATGAATGCAAAACTTAGGCACATAAAATAAAAATAAATAAATCTTAAAAGGAAGCTTCTTTGACTAAATTTGAGAGCATCACTAACATGTGGATATAAATAAAACCATTTAGATAGCTGTGTGATGCCAGGTCCACTTTAGCTTCATCTTTTTTAGGCAAAGTAAACTTAGTTTCTTAAACCACTTGCTTTCTTACCTTACATTTCTACTTCATGTGTTCTCTCCAATGTCCTAAGTAACTTCCTACAAGGCCCTTTTGTACTTTTAGCATGTGAGATGGGATTTTTATTAGCCATTAATAAAACAAGATTTTGAATCTTTTCTAATTATTTCATAGAAGAGAATATGTTTTCTGTTCTACGAAGACAAGTTTTTCACTGGTGTTCATGGGCCAGCTATGAGTGATGAAGGAGACAAATTCTTGAACTCTACCCTAGAACTACTTAAGTGAGAACTTCCGAGAATTGAAATTTGATATTTTCATGTTCTAAAAGTTCTTTCTATGTTTCTAATGCTCAATCAAGTCCAACATTTTGCACATTCTTGAATGTTCTGTAGTCTTTCTAGAACATTCTTTCTCTAAATCTTGTAGAAATTCCACACATGCCTCAAGGATAAACTCAAATATAACCTCTATTATAAAAGTCTCTCTGTATAGTTTTCTGCACTTAAACAAATATTATCCCTCCAATTTCTATGAATATGGAGTAGAATCAAGGAAAACGTCACTACTAAGGTACAAAGGACTGTAAAAACCACCTAGCTACAGGAAAATGGCTAACCTGTTCTAAAATTATTCATCAGTCTTTATTTTCACACTACAGAATCATATTTATGAGTACATGTTAGCTTTCAGTTCCTGTTACCAGATACTTGAGAGAATCAATTAAAAGGAGAAAGAGTTTATTTTTTTATGGCTTCATTCCATGATAAGTGGCTCCATCATGTTGTCACAATTAAACACAAAACACTAGCTGGAGAGGCTCATTAGACAAAACCGCTGTCCTCGTGAAAGCCAGCAAGAGAGGAGGAGGAGGCAGAAGATGAAGAGAAGGGGGAGGAGGAGAGGAAAAGAAGGAGAAAGAGCAGGAGGAGGAGGCAGTAGAGGAGTATGTAGAGGGGGAGGAAAGAGTTAAGGAAGTGGAAGAGAGAGAGAGTATATACGCTCTAAGACCATGTTCACAGTATCACAATGACAATTTCTTCCTATTAGGATCCAAACTCAATAGCTCATTCAGATATGAATTAATAGATGGATGAGTCCCCTGAAGTGGTCAGCACTCTCATCATCTTATCATGTCACCATTAGACATGGATAAAAGCAACACATGAGATTTGTTGAACATACACCATATTTCAATCATAACAGGATTTTTTCTCTTTTTCTTTTTATTCTTTTTTATTGTTTTTATTGAGTGCTATATATTTTCTCTACTCCCCTCCCTTTTTCCCCTTTCCTTCTCCCCTTTTGAACTCTCCCATGATGCCCACGCTCCCAATTTACTAGAAGATCTTGTCTTTTTCTAATTTCTGTGTAGATTAGATCCATGTATGTCTCTATTAGGGTCTTCTTTATTATGTAAGTTCTCTGGGATTGTGAATTTGAGGCTGATTTTTCTTTGCTTTATGTCTAAAAGTCACTTATGAATGAGTATATATTATATTTGTCTTTGTGGGTCTGGGTTACCTCACTCAATATGATGTTATCAAGATTAATCCATTTGCCTGCAAATTTCAAGATGTCATTATTTTTTACCACTGTGTAAATTTACCATTGTGTAAATGTACCACATCTTCTTTATTCATTCTTTGATCAAGGGGCATTTAGATTGTTTCCAGGTTCCAGCTATGACAAATAATGCTGCTTGAATGTAGTTGAGCACCTGTCCTTGTTGTATGATTGAGCATCCTTCGAGTATATACCCCAAAGTTGTATTCTGGGTTAGGTTGTTCCCTAATTTTCTAAGAAATCACTATACTGATTTCCAAAGTGGCTATCCAAATTTGTGCTCCCACCAGCAATGCAGGAGAGTTCTCTTTACCCCACATCTTCTCCAGCATAAGCTGTTAACAGTGTTTTTGATCTTGGCCATTCTTATAGGTGTAAGAAAGAATATCAGAGTTGTTTTGATTTGCATTTCTCTGATGGCTAAGGATGCTGAGCATTTCCTTGAGGGTCTTTCAGTCATTTTAGATTCATCTGTTGAGAGTTATCTGTTTAGGTCTATACCCCATTTTTTCTGTTGGATTATTTGTTATTTTGATGACCAATTTCTTGAGTTCTTTGTATATTTTGGAGATCAGCCCTCTGTCTGATGTGGGGTTGGTGAAGAGATTTTCCCATTCTGTTGACTGCTGTTTTGTCTCATTGACCATGTTCTTTGCTTTACAGAAGCTTCTCAGTTTCAGGAGGTCCCATTTATTGTTTCTCTCAGTGTCTGTGCTGCTGGGGTTATATTTAGGAAGTGGTCTCCTGTGCCAATACATTCAAGTGTACTTCCCACTTTCTCTTCTATGAGGTTCTGTGTGGTTTGTTTTATGTTGAGCTCTCTGATCCATTTGGACTTGAGTTTTGTGCATGGAAATAGATATAGATCTATTTTCATTCCTCTACATGTTGATATCCAGTTATGCCATCACCATTTGTTGAATATGCTTTCTTTTTTTTTACCATTTTATATATTTTGCTTCTTTCTCAAAAATCAGGTGTTTGTAGGTGTGTGCAATGATACCTGCGTCTTCTATTCAGTTACATTGGTCCTCCTGTCTGTTTTTTTTTTTTTTTTTTTTGCCAATACCAGGTTGTTTTAAGTACTGTATCTCTGCAATAGAGTTTCAAGTCAGGGATTGTGATGTCTCTAGATGTTCCATTATTGTATAGAATTATTTAGGCTATCCTGAGTTTTTTGCTTTTCCATATGTAGTTGAGTATTATTCTTCCTATACTCAGAAGAATTTTTCTTGGATTTTTATGGGCATCGCATTGAATCTGTAGATTGCTTTTGGTAAGATTGCCTTTTTTTGCTATATTAATTCTACCTACCCAAGATCTTAGGAGATCTTTTCATTTCCTGGTGTCTTCTTCAATTTCTTTCTTCAAAGACTTAAAGTTTCTGTCATACAGGTCTTTCACTTGCTTGGTTAGAATTACTCCACTATATTTTATGTTATTTGTAGCTATTGTGAAGGTGATATTTATCTGTTTTCTTTCTCAGACCATTTGTCATCTGTATAAAGGAGGGATACTGAATTTTTTGAGTTATTCTTACATCCTGCTACATTACTGAAAGAGTTTATGTGTTGTAAAAGTTCCTTGGTAGAATTTTTTCAGGTCACTTATATAACCTGTCATATCATCAGCAAATGGTGAAAGTTTGATGACTTCTTTTCTGATTTGTATCCCCTTGATATACCTTTGTTATCTTATTGTTCTAGGTAGAAACTCAAGTACTATTTTGATTAGATATGGAGAGAATGGACAATCTTGTCTTGTTCCTGACTTCAGTGGGACTGCCTTGAGTTTTTCTCCATTTAGTTTGATGTTGGTTGATGGCTTGCTGTATATTGCCTTTATTATGTTTAAGTATGTTCCTTGTATCCCTACTTTCTCCAAGACCTTCACTGTGAAGCAATGCTGTATTTTGTCGAAGGATTTTTCAGCATCTAATGAGATGATCACGTGATTTTTCTTTTAGAGTTTGCTTATATGGTGAATTACAATGATAGATTTTCATATGGTGAAACAACCCTGCATCTCAGGGATGAAGCCTACTTGGTCATGGTGGATGATTTTTCTGATGTGTTATTGGATTTGGTCTGTCAGTATTTTATTGAGTATTTTTGCATAAATTTTCATGAGTGAGATTGGTCTGTAATTCTCTTTCTTAGTAATGTCTTTTTGTGGCTTGGGTATCAGGCTAATTGTAGCCTCATAAAAAGCCATATTCTTTATGTTCCTATTGTGTGTAACAATTTGAGGAATATTGGTATTATTGGTATTACTTCTTCTTTGAAAATCTGTAGAATTCTGCGCTGAAATCATTTGGTCCTGGGCTTTTTTTTTTTTTTTTTTTTTTGGTTGGGAGACTTTTGATGACTGTTTCTATTTCTTAAAGCTCTATTTAATTTGCTTATCTGATCTTGACTTAATTTTGGTAAGTGATGTATCCAGAAAATTGTCCATTGCCTTTAAATTTTCCAATTTTCTGGAATACAGGTTTTCAAAGTATAACCTGATGATTCTCTGGATTTCCTCCGTGTCTGTTGTTACGTCCCCCTTTTCATTTGTGACTTTGTTAATTTGCATATTCTCTTTGCCTTTTGGTTAGGTAGGATAGAGGTTTGTTGTTGCGGGCTGCAACATTGTTGTTGGCGACCACACGCACAGGTGGCCTCCGTTCCGTGCTCCAAAACAAGTGCTTTGCGCATGCGCCTCTCCCGAACAGGCGATGTCAGATCTAGCCTATCCCTGACGACCTGTCAATCTGGCACCATGAGCTGACCAATTGCTGAGTGACACCTCAGAGGTGAGAGAATTTTACTATATAAGCTCGCCGGTCTTGGTGAGCGGGGTCTCCTGTCTTCAGCTGTAAGAAAGCGCCTTAATAAAGCGTGATCGAGAAGAATCCTGGTGTCCACGTCCTTTCTGCTGGCAGACGGGGCGTGACAACGTGGTGCCGAAACCCGGGAACCTACCATCCAGGCATCAAACAGGGACCCTTGCGTGAGCAAGAGGATTCAGAACTCGGTTGCGTGAAGGCGGCGGTACCGGAACAAGACAATCCGATTTGGGTGCCTGAACGGCTGACGAGAGAGATCATCGCCCAGCATGATGATGACTACGTGGGGACCCAGCCTCCTAATGATGATGGTGATAGCTGATACAGCGGCAAAGGAAAATACCTGGCTGGGAATTGGACCACGGAGGCTGAACAGCTTTTAGCTCTCCAGTTGGAACAGATTGTAGCCCTCAACTCCACTCGCTTAGACCCCATTACCCTTGGTCAATTTTCAGAGTGGCTTTATTCTGCCTTCTCATTCTTTAAGGAATGGGTGGGGGTTGGCATTTTTGGATTTTTTGCTGCCTCGGTGTCTTTCTCTGCTTTTGGTTCTTATGCACGCTGAGACGCAGACAGACTAGGGATAAGGCCATCATGATTCAAGCACTTCTGGCCATTGAGCAAGGAGCCCCTGCGCAGGCTTGGATTGCCTGTTTGAAACAAGACCTCTAATCATTCAGAACCATAAAATGTCTTTTCCTCAGACAGTGCCCTTGCACTCCGCTGACTTTGGTCATTGCACGCGGAAGGGACTGTCCGCAGTGCCCTTGCACTCCGCTGACTTTGGGTCATTGCACGCGGAAGGGACTGCCGTTACTGAGGCTTCGCGTGGAAATGCGCACCACTCCTGGCTAATGGCGAAATCATGAGCTCGCTAACAATCAGGTGTCTAACTTGGTTCTATATATTATTAGAGGGGGAAATGTTGCGGGCTGCAACATTGTTCTTGGCGACCAAACGCACAGGTGGCCTCCGTTCCGTGCTCCAAAACAAGTGCTTTGCGCATGCGCCTCTCCCGAACAGGCGATGTCAGATCTAGCCTATCCCTGATGACCTGTCGATCTGGTGCCATGAGCTGACCAATTGCTGAGTGACACCTCAGAGGCGAGAGAATTTTACTATATAAGCTCGCCGATCTCGGTGAGCTGGGTCTCCTGTCTTCAGCTGTAAGAAAGTGCCTTAATAAAGCGTGATCGAGAAGAATCCTGGTGTCCACGTCCTTTCTGCTGGCAGACGGGGCGTGACAGTTTGTCTATTTTATTGATTTGTTGAAGAACCAACTCTTGGTCTCACTGATTCTTCATATTTTTTCTTTGTTTTAGTTTTGTTGATTTCAGCTCTCAATTTGATAATTTTCTGTCATCTAGTCCTCCTGGGTAAGTATGTTTCTTTTTGTTCTAAAGTTTCAAGTGTTCTGTTAACTCACTAGTGCAGAATTTTTCTAGCTTCTTTATGTAGCCATTTAGTGTTATGAACTTTCCTCTTATCACTGCTTTCATTGTGTCCCATGAATTTGGGTATGTTGTGTGGTCCTTTTTGTTGAATTACAGGAAGTCTTAAATTTCTCTCTTTATTTCTTCCTTAACCCATTGGAGATTCATGTGAACATTATTTAATTTCCATGTGTTTGTGGGCTTTTTAAAATTAGTGTTGCTGTTGAATTCTAATTTTAAGCCATGGTGATCTGATAAGAAGTGTTGAGTTATTCCAATTTTTTTTGTATCTGTTGAGGTGTGCTATGTTACCTAATATGTGATCAATTTTTGAGAAGGTTCCATGAGGTGCTAAGAAGAAGGTATATTCTTTTGTGTTTGGATGGAAAGTTCTGTAGATGTCTGTTAAGTCCATTGAGTCATAACATCTGTTAGTTCCCTTATTTCTCTTTTAAGTTTCTGTCTGGCAGATCTGATGAGAGTGGGGTGTTGAAATCTCCCACTATTAGTGTGCGGGTTTTAATGTGTTAATTAAGCTTTAGAAGTGTTGCTTTTACATATGAGGGTATCGTTGTATTTTGGGCATAGATGTTCATTATTGAGATTTCCTCTTGATGGATTTTTCCTGTGACTAATATGAAATGTCCTTCTTTGTCTCTCTTGTTTGGTTTTAGTTTGAAGTCTATTTTGTTAGATATTATAAAAGCTATACCAGCTTGTTTCTTAGGTCTGTTTGATTGAAAAATATTTTCCAACCCTTTACTCTGATGTGATGTCTGTTTTTAAGGTTGAGTTGTGTTTCTTTTTTTTCCATATTCTTTTATTTTTTTCCATTCAAAAAAAATTTTACATTTCCTCCCCTTCTCCCAGTGCCCTCGTGCTCCCCCACACCCTCCCTCCCTCCCCCTGTGCTGCAGGAGCTACTTCCGCTCCTTCAGCCAAGCCTATAAGATACCAGCCCACTGGGGCGTGGTATCTTTAGTTTTAAAAAAGCAGCTACAGCTGTGTGCTTGCTCTCTCTTGCTTCTGGTCTCTGGCTGTTAGACTTCATTCCTGATTGCGCAGAGGGCTGTTGTCTGGGACGGTGATCTGTAAGTTTTTTCCCTTTAAATAAATTACCATTTTAGCTGCTAGGGGGCCTCCTTTGTCCCACGGAGCCGAACAGAGAGGAGCGGGCAACCCTCAGTAGGCCTGCTTTTTGGGACCGAGAACCTCGCCCAACCAGCTTCCGCGGATTCATCTGGACCTTGTCCCGGCTGCACCTGAGCTCGGCCCACCCGGGCTGAGGCCTTGGGGGAAGGGCGAGTCCCCTGCTAGGGGGCCTCCTTTGTCTC
>PVIU01022826.1:0-28621 GCA_004026605.1 Ondatra zibethicus | reverse complement strand
ACCACTGGACTGAGCTCCCAAGGCCCAGTTGAAGAGCAGAAGGAGGGAGAAGATGAACACAGAAGTCAGAACCGCAAGGGATTCGTCCACTCATTGAGATGGTGTGCCTGATCTAGTGGGAGCTCACCAAGGCCAGCTGGACTGGGACTGAACGAGCATGTGATCGAAACAGACTCTCTGAATATGACTGACAATGGGGACTGACTGAGAAGCCAATGATAATGGCACTGGGATTTGACTCTACTGCATGTACTGGCTTTTTGGGATCCTAGTCAGTTTGGATTCACGCCTTCCTAGGCCTGGATGGAGGCGAGAGGGCCTTGGGCTTCCCACAGGGCAGGGTAACCTGCCCTCTCTTAGGACTGGAGGGGAAAAGGGGAGGGGGAGTGGGGAAGTGGGAGGGAAATGGGAGGAGCGGAGGAGGTGGAAATTTTGAATGGTACTATTTATAATGCAATAATAAAAAATTAAATGTGGAAAAAAAACTAAAAAGGGTTGTGAGAGTGGGTGTAGATTCTGAAACCAGGTAGGAGACCATGATAGGGAAACAAGAGATGTTGAGAAAGGGGCGGAGGAGAAAAGCAAAAGTCATGTGTGACATGAAGATGGAAAGAAAGCTACTTGGGGTAGGAGGAGAAAAAGGAGATGGGGAGGATGGGGAAGAGAGGGTGGGAAGGAAACAAAACAAGTTGTGTTTGAAGATGGCCATGCTAAAATCCATCTCTTTGCAAGCTAACCAAAGTAAACATCATATTTTTAAATGTTAAAAAGCATATCAATTAGATTAAATGATATAGGAGGTCCTTCTTTTTATGTGTTGCTTTCATTGGTGAATAAAGAAAACTGCCTTGGCCTTTTGATAGGGCAGAGATCAGGTAGGTGGAGTAGACAGAACGGAATGCTGCGAAGAAGGAAGTGTGTCAGACACCATGTTTCTCCTGCCTGAGATGGACCCTGGTTAGACTTATGCCGGTAAGCCACAGTCAAGTGGCAATACACGTTAATGGAGATGGGTTAAATGAATATGTGAGAGTTAGCCAATAAGAGGCTAGAACTAATGGGCCAGGTAGTAATTTAATTAATACAATTTTTGTGTGTTCATTTCGGGTGTAAGCTAGCCGGGCGGGACAAAACAAGGGGCCCTGTGCCAGGTGGCTGGGACCCGGGAATGTGGCCTGCCTGCTCCTCTTACTACAATTAAATGATTGCAAGAGTTTTCTATTTCCATCTTTTATTTCGAAGTAAAAGTTGCTTGCACAATGATGTGTGTAAATAAAGTAATTCAGTATATATTAAATCTATGTCTTTGTTTTAACAAGTAGTGAGAGAAACTTTGAATTTTGTAGTTCTCAAACACAAAGATGTGATATTAGCTCAAAAAGTATATAGGACATCCTTATACCCACAAGTAAGTGTAGTCTTCACCCCTTATCAAGGAAACTTGTCTTTACATCAGACTGAGACCATTTCATAAAACCACAATCAATCAATATGCAGAATTGTGAAGTCCATTCCCGATGGACACATCTACAAATCAATTCCTGCCCCTAAGGTTCAGAAAACATTGATAAAGAAGGGATGAGAAGATTGTAAGAGCCAGAGGATCCGGGAGTTAGCTGTGAGGTTTTGCCACCTAGTAACAACAAAGAATACATGAACACGACTGTCCAAATGTGAAGTGAACGATGAGGACATCACCAAATGCATCAAACGGCATGGCGAAGAGCCCTGAGGCGTCATCCCTACACAAAGAACAATAGTCAACTGAGTAAACCTGGGGACAGGAGACATGGTCCTTCCCAGGGAAAAGCATAATAATTGTTGTCCAGTGCATCTGGTCAACCCTGAAAACTTACAAGTAACATATTATGGATTCAACAGGTTATAATTAGAAATATATATGTAATACAAATGCATATATGTATGTAATAGCAATTGATGAAAAAAGAGGGCATGAAGTTTTAGGAGAACAGTGGGAGATGTATGGGAGGGTTTGAAGGGAGGAAAGGTGCTGCGGGAGCTCTTTCTGCTCCTTCAGCCAATAGCCCTTAAGATACCAGCCCACTGGGGCGTGGTTTTATTCATTTGAAAAAGTGGTGGCAGCCCTCTGTTCTCTTTCTTGCTTCCCGTTCCATTCAAACTGCTAGACTCTCTGTTTCCTGTTTGCTACGAGAGGACTGTGGTGTAGGACAGTGTTCTGTAAGTTTTCCCCTTCCAATAAATAACCCCTTTTAATCCAAACTGATGTGGGATTGTTTTGTGGCTTTAGAAAGGGAAGGGAGAAAAGTTGTAACTTTAATCAGAATATACATGTAAGAAAATAATCCATTTTCAGTAAAAGGAATGAAAATTAAAAAACCAGGAGTTTTCACTTTGAAAGCAAAATGGTAAGTAGACAGTCAAATATGCTTTCTCTGCTTTGTTTTATTTTAGTGTTTCAGTCAACAGAATTCATATACAAGTAACAATGCTGGTTTTAATGATAACAATAGCTACAGCAACACTTACCATTTATTGAGCATCTATTTAGGTTCTTTTCATAGATCATATCACCTATATCATACAAGACTTCTGTAATCTCTTGTCTGTTTTAAGTGAAATGAACTATCAGAGCAATTAACCAACTTATTCATTCAACACACGGCAATGCAGAAACATCAGACTCTGGTTGTCTAACTCAAAAGCGTGTGTTCAAGGGCTTAATGCATCGTGTCTATCTACTCACCATACAAAATTTGCTCTGGTTTCATCCAAATGTACAGTGTTTCTTGTGAGGCTTCTACTGCTTGTCTGTCCCTGTAGAAATTAAAGAGTTACAAAAGGCATTGCTTTGGGCCTGAACTGGTCATACCACAATCAGGAAGGTGTGCATATGTATTCTTGGTGTTGGTATTCCTTAAACATCCAGATAAGTCCAGCTTTACACATAAAAGGGTGATATTGAAGCAAAACTGGAAAGCAATGGGATTAAAGCTGTGAGCTTTTTCAAGTTGGCTCATCCTTGTGTTTGCCAAAACCAGTCTGGTGCTTTGTGTCACACTTCTCTGCCGTATGCAGGCATATTGGCTCTTTTCCTTGGGAAAGTGTTTACATTTAAAACACACCCTCAAAACAGTATTGGCCAACCATGTTTATCCTTGTTTCCTGCCAGGTAGAGATCAAATATTTTATAATTGTATGATAGAATAGTGGCTTCTTGGGGTAAAATAAAATTTAAAATTTAAGTCAAACTAACTTATTATAAAACAACAGCATTAACTACACCAACCAAACAACATCAATGAGTTGATGGGAAGGGATCCACAGTTGCTCGGACCCTGACATAAGTTCTCAAGGCATCTGCTGCTTGAAGCTCAGAGGGATGACTGGGCCAAATGAACATGCTCTGGGCTCCCTATACATCCTCATTTTCATAACTCGCTCCCTGAGTCCTTGTCTTGCTCTTTTCTGTTCTCTTGCATCTTTAGGGCTCATGTGGCACTGTGCGTCTAACACTGATTAGAAATTGGCAGCAAAGAGCCACCATCAACCTTCTTCTCAGACTCAAGATAAATCCCAGAGCAGGTTTCAGCTTACCATGGCTTGAGCTTTGCTTTTGTTCTCTCTGTCTGTCACTTTGGTCAGACATGGGTCACATAACTAATACCTAAAGTACTGGGATGACTGTAGCCCCTCATCACCTAAAATATTTGGAGTTAGGAAAAGCAGAGTATGGGCTGCAAGGGGACATTCTGTCTAGCAGAGAGAAAGAATGACACGCTGAACACAAAAGCACAGGTGACAATCCTCCAGACAGTTGATGTATCTCCCCAAAACTCATGACCGTGTCATGAGGTAGAAGAGCAGCAGATGTGGGTTTCGTAAGGTTGGCAAGTAACCTACTAATTCAAACTGATGGATGCTGTAGTTACCCTGCTAGGTGCAAGGAAAAGCTGCAAGTGATTGGAATGGCCATCTGTCATTTGACTTTTGAACGATAGATAAAAAGCACAGAAATGGAGTCAGAACTGAGTTCAGGTCAAGGTTGCTCATGCTTACTGACATTTCATGATTCGTATGCCTGACTAGTTAAATGGGGGAAGTGATAGCACCTTGGACGTTACCTGGACTCACTGAGGACATTTCTGAAAGTGCTGAAAAAGCAGCTGCCCTGTAAAATGTTCAATGCAGTTGACTAGAAGTAAGGACAATAAACCAAGTTGATAATGAAAACTCTATGACGCTGTCACTATAAACATCTGTAACCTTCGGGGGGGAGAGCAGCTTAGGATGGCCATGGAGTAATATATCCACGACACACCAAGAGTTATGTTGTACACACACACACACACACACACACACACATACACACACACACACACTTTGCACTGTAGTTAAAAAGGGGAGCTCTTACTGGGGCTCTGTATGAACTCGGCATTGGTGGCGGCTCTATTTAATACACCACTGGGCAGAATTTTGATATTTATGGAGTTTTCATTTCATTCTTTCCATTCCCAACTCCACTTGTTATCTCTACATTTATAAAATCTTGAACTTGGTTCCCAACACTGCCCCACTTAAAGAATATCCTATAATAATCACTTGCTTTATTTGAAAAGAATCAAAACGACACAGTATAAAGCAAGTGAGATCATTCTTGTATTTTCTCAACTTCCTATGTGATTTAAAGTACATCCTGGAACATATATGAAATCTACAAAAAGAAATCCACTTGATATTTGTGCAAAGTGAGTAGCAGGCAAGGTGAACACAAAACGTGTGCAAGGTCACTTTAACACAGATCTGCTTCATTAAACCTTCAGGGCCGAGGTTTAGTATCATTGTTAAAATTCTTCTAAAAGAACTTATCACATTAACTAGAATAGCAATTTAATAAACTCTAAACTCTTTATTTCTAAGAAACAGATATAACTGTTGACCACCAGATGGCTCCCATATTTTTAAAAATTTCATCGGAAATAGTAGAAACTACAAAAACAAATAAACACAGGATAAAAGAAAGTTAAACTGAAAGGAGAAAATAATCCAGCCTGTGGAAGTGTGAAGTCCACATGCAGTACTGGGAGACCCTCTTTTCTGACAGTGTATGAGCTGTGGATGGGTAGCGGGCAGCGTGGGACAGCTTGCTTTTCAGTGCTTTACTCTTTAAATTACTAGGCTCATGCAGTTGGCAGTTAGAAAACCAAATACCATGCAGGAAGAACGCTGTCCTCAATCTCATGTTAGACAGTATGCGTGTTTCACATTTTGATTTGAGTGATGCAAACATCCCATCCTATCACCAGGACTGATCCATAGGTTTTCTGCACAGAGTTTGCACCGAACAAAGTATACTTTACTCATAGACCACCTTTACTCTCACTCCGTCTTCGCATCATTTTATGAGCCATTTAGTGCTAATGTCATGACCCAAATCAAAGCCCACCACCCAAAGAAAATCATGCTGAATTGTGCTGACAACAGAGTCAGCCTGTGACGTACATGGCTTCCATTTAGGTCACAGCTCCAGGAGGGTCACTGCTGGTGTCCTAGATTATGTCTTAACTGATATGTTATCCAAAGCTTAATATGTAAGCTATTAAGATAATAGACCCCACATGTGCCACTCTGACAGCTTCTTTAAAGGCTAAGCTGCCGAGTTTGTCTCTCATTAAAAGCTCTTGCCCAGTTTAGGGATCCGTAGCCACTGAGCCACAGTGCTTTCAGAGTGTACGCATCTATTTCGAGAGTATTTTTCTCTGTCAATAAAAGAAGCATATGTTTCTGCGAGTCATCTTAATAGAGCAAACTCACAAGAAGGGGTGAGCTGCTCTTCCACCCTGCCCCTGAGTTTCCTTACCTTTCCTTGTTAGCACAAAACTTGCCCCCCGTGCCTTCCGCCACGGGGAAAGCAGTCCTGTGCGGCCGGGGCTGCTTAGCCCATATGGTTTTATTTGTGTTCCGCTGGCACAGTTCTACTCATACAGTAACCAACATAAATTTTTAGTTTTATTATCACCTCTAAAAAGAGACAGAAATGTGAAAATTGAAGCCAGAAGGTTTGTATCACAGGATTAATTAGGCAGGGCCAAGTGGAGTAGCAACTCTTCCTGGCAGCGAGCGCCTCAAGAAGGTGCCTGCCTGCAATTACCAAGCACGCGACGCAATTAAAAACGCTGCTTCTTTCTCCCGAGGTGTTACTTGTTAGTTGATAAATCTCTTTTTTAAAATTCTCCGGGGAGCTGAACTGGCTTGAGGTGCAATCTACCAGGGTAGATATTCATGAAAAATTGATTTAGCTCTAGCCCTAGTGCAAGAGGTTTAAGACAAACCTGAAAGGAATGAACAGTGTGTTGCTTGGTTGACATTTTATTGGCCATTCCTTTTTTTTTTTAATGAACAAAAGACTAGATAATTAAGAATTGGGACATTATGGATCTCCACATGGAGATATGAATCGAAGTGGTCTGCCTTCCCGAGTATGGCATTCTAAGTCACATTGGACATCTGACTGACCTTTACCACTGGCCTACGGATAACAGGATGGTCCACAAGGCTCAGACTAAGTGTGTGCCTCCCACAGCCCACAGCCCTTTGTAATAAAAACACGCCTCAGTTTAAAACGTTCCCTTGTTGCCTAATGTACATATGTGCCCACAGAGATTAGAAACCTGGGTCTGTTATTCTAATTCTCCCAAAGAAACTTCTGCGTTGCATGGTTATTTTGAAGACTTCATCAGGACCCTCCATTAGAAAAGATCCACCCTTGTCCAGTTGTCTTCTGGCAGCTTTTGGGCAGAGCGAGATTTTACCACAAGACTGTAAATCACCCAGCTCTCTCTTTCCTCTGAAATATAAATAATTTAAACATGCACTGGGTACCTGGTGTGGAAAGGATGCTCTGTCAAGATACATGAACTTGAGCTTCAGCAATGATCTCATACTTCCTGCTGAAAAGAGAAGCAAAATACTTTAAATCAATAGGCTAAACCCATCATTGTGGATGCTCTGCTTTCATTTCAAAGTGTACCAAGTACAATTTAATGCAACAAAGGAAACAAGAGACCCTTGGCTATGCTATTTCTATTTCTAAATTAGAAAAGTTAGTTATGATTAAATAGTATTTTACCCTCAGCTCACTCTCCCCCTTACATCTTATTTGCTATTTTTATATTTAAGTATTTATAAATAGATTATTTAAAAGGATTATTCAGACTGTAAAAAAATCTAAGTGGGGATAATGATCATAAAAAATGCCAACTTTTAGTAATGATCAGTTTGATAAAAATGGAACTTAGAAATCTAAATTCTAGTATTTGACATTAATTTTGACAATTATACTGAGCATTTTATTCATGGATGATCCATGTGTCTACAATTTTTAAGAAAGCAATATTCCCTTTTCATCATGCCTAACTTCTTAAAACACAGTTTTTGCTGTTTGTTATGCTAATAAGTGTTTACTACTGCGGCAAATGTTGAGCTAACATTATCTTAAGAATTTTAAAAGTTGCCGAAGAATGCTGTTTCCTTCCATGCCCCTATTAGGCTTGGCTTAGAGGTTCATCAGTAAGTAAAAGAACAGAACTGACATTTGTTTTATCATTCTGAAATGAACTGATTTGTCTTTTGAAGCAACTTGAAGAGCACAAACATGGAATGTATGTTTTCCTTTTTGGACTCTGGCTGTGGTTGAGCCTAAGTTCCTTGATTATGTTTTAGCCTCCTTTTGGCTCTTCAATAGATATTCCTTCCTTGAAAGTTCCCCCATGGATGGAGTCCCCAATGGCTGTGATTCATCCAAGCCTTTGGGCTGTGAATGCAACAGATGCCTCCTGAGTGGTTAGATTATATGGTAGAAATAAAGGTATTTTGTTGTCTGCAGTAGAACTCCTTAACCAGCTGCTTTGTTCTAAGTCATTTGTTGGATGACTTGATCCAATCAGGTCTTTAAAACAGGATCTGGAAATCAGAGACTAGAAGTAACAGCCACCTTCCATCCTGCTGCCTTCAGGAGTCCCCCACTCACAAGAAAGCATACTGAGTCAACTGGCTGAACCTGTGAGGAGACCATGAGTTTCAAAGACAAGTCAAGCTTCTTCACAGGGCTTCCATTCCTAAGTCTGCATCCTCACAGTGCAATCTGCGTTTGTCATAACCCAAGACCTTAGACAGACTTTCTTTTAAATGAGAGATCAGAAAGTGGAAGATGCTGTCAGGAAGACTTATTATTTTTTCTCATCACTAATTTTGCCATTTTCCAAACCTGGTAGTCTCTTACCAGACAAAATCCCTAGCAAATCATCTTGGTTTCTTTCATAGTTTTTTGAAGTACGGTTTTCTACTGGGCCATTTGAAATTACTGAACTTCTACAATTCTTTCTCACTTTTTGTTGCCTGTGAGAATTAACAGAGGAGTATGAATTGTTGTAAAAACAGAAAAAAAAAACCCAAAAAACAAAGTGTGTATCTGTTACTGGCACTTAGTAGGATTAATGCAGCTAAACATACTTTAGTCACTATTATTAATTTGCTTCAGCTTAATACTTTGACCTAACATTGAGATCCTAGGCTCACATAGAAATATGGAGTAATTTTTTTGCCAAGTCCTCAGCGTATTATTTGATAATTTCATGAAAAATTTAATGCCAAACACACTCAGAAACTTTCCTGCATAGTCAGAATATCAATGATCTTATCCATATTTTAAACACTTTCGCTCTTCAATGCTATGGAAACTTTCAAGCAGCAGTGTAGTTTCTATAGCGCACACAACTGTCTCTACTTACATTCTTAATCCTTCCTTTAGGAAGCTATAAAAACTCTCTCCTTTATTTTTGATTATGGCAATGGTTTGGAAAACACTCTTCTTCCACACCCTGACACTGTGATTTTATCATTAAAAACCAAAGGGAGTTCCATAAATGAAGGGAATGAAATTGCAGTCAGATTGCTCCAAGTCAGGGTTTCTCATATCTGGTTCTACTGTTGTTTAGGATAATTCCTTACAGTGGAGCATCAGCAATGTTTTACATAGGAACGCTTTTATCAACATCCTTTATCTCTATCCAGCAAACATCAATAGGCCTGCCTCTTCCCCAGCTGTGACAAACAAAATATTCTTCAGATAGTGCCAAATGTTGCTCAAGGAACAAAATCACTCCAGGTTGAGAACTAGTGGCCTAATTGTAAACTTTCTGCAAGTTAGAAATGAATTGGCTTCATTTTATTTTTATTCATTCATTTATTTGTGTGGGTTTATAAGTTTTAATTATTTTTAAGCTTGATGTACAAATTATGTGGTGCAATGTGATCATTTGATATGTATGTTGTATGATAGCATATATTGATAAATTCAGGACAGTGAACATTTCTATGTCCTTAAACTATAAATTATTAGACGAACATGTAAATATTAACCTAATTATAGTTTTGTAGCCCTGCATATTGTTTCAAAAGGTGTATGTGGGAAATACTGATTAAATCTTGGCCATTCATTTTCCATCTTTCTTAGGTCTTCATTTCACTTGAGAAGATTTTGGTTAAGATATTGAAATCTTCTGTCATTGCTTTAATTTCCTTTCAATTTTGAAATTTCTTGTTGAATTTTTATCCATGCTAATAATCAGGAGGAAAAAAAACTAAAACCCTCTAGCATTGAGTAAAAAGTGTTTAAATATTGCACCCAACACATTTTTCTTATTGATTTTATTGAGCTATAAATTTTTCTCTGCTCCCCTCCCTTTCTCTCCCCTCCCCTTCTACCAACCTCCATTGTTCCTATGACTACAATTTACTCAGAAGATCTTGTCTTTTTCTACTTTCCATGTAGATTAGATCCATATATGTCTCTTTTGGGGTCCTCATTGTTGTCCAGCACATATTTTAATACACCAGTTTTCCCTTTGTGAGGCCTTGCAAGTATTGGCAAAATACTTGAGTGACACTATGGCCATGAGGGAAATGGACAGGTTGAGCTACCCTAGAGCTTTATCTTGGAAACTTCTTGAGCATATGGAAAGTTCCTGATTTTCTCGACTTGGTCTAGAAATCCATGAGTGGACATGAGATTGCTTAAAAATCTGCAACTATGTCAGTGTTCCCTCTTGCTTGGTTTCTTTCACTGCAGCAAGCAGGACTGAGTAATCACTGCTAACATTTCCAAAACCTTTGCTCTGGCTCATGCCTGCACTTCATTTAGAATATCTCAGAAACAGATGATTTTTTTGGTCTGGTCTTCTAATGCACTTAGCCTATTCTTTATGATTTCCTGAAAAGTTGAAAATTCCATGGTCTGAAAGTGAGCAGAGAACAGAATTAACTTATTTTCTAACAACTAAGTCAAATATGTGAGAAAATTACCTCAATGACAAATTCTGAACACGTGGAAACTAGGCATTCAAAACTGGGCTATGTTCGTCAGCTTTCCTTTACTACCTAAAAAGTATGCGTGAGGATCCAGTTTCTTATTTGGGCTCATGGTTTCAGAAGTTTGAGTCCACAGTTGTTTGCTTCTGTTGTTTGGGCCTGTGGCGGCTCAATACCATGAGGAGAGAGCACATGGCAGAAATGAATTCTTCACCTCATGGTGGATGAAAAGCCAAGAGAGCAGGATGAAGAAGTGGTAGTTGAAATATCCCCATTTAAAAACAGCTCCCTCAGCAATCTCACTTCCTTTCCATGGACTCATCTCCAAAGGCTCTGCTCCCTCCCACAAGCACCATGCACTGATGACCAAGCCTTACACATTTACCTGCAAAACCATAGCAGAGAAAAGGTATTTGTTTGGTCTCTGACCAACTCACTTAAGTGCAATCATCCTGATCGTCTTGATTGCAAGGTATTTCCAAGAAGAGCGAGATGGATTTCTTTAGGGACTTCCTGGCCCTTAATGTGACATTATCCTTCATTTCACATATCTTCAGCATTTTCCTTGTGGTATCTCAGACAGCACCAGGGTAACTGGATGAGGATGGATTCCTAAATCAGCTACAAAATATCCTTAAGGAAATTCTCCTGACTCTGATGTCCTCACATTTGTCCCAATTCCCCAGTCTAGAAATCCTGCTTTCTCACTGGTGCCATTTTTCTTTACTGTACTTTGATCTCATTTGAATATGGAAACTGTTTCAAAAACAGAGTTAGAGTATAGCTCATTCTGTTCACAAGGGAACCTTCTGCACGGGGATGGACTCATTGTTGAAAAGACATATATTTGAGTACGGTGTTTTTGAACTCTACCTATAAGTATGCATAGTTCTTGGGAACTTGTCAAGTGAACTTTTTCTATACTCTTTCACATCAGTGAAATACTATATTAAATGAAAGAGGATCTACCAAAAAAAAAAAAAAAACAATTTAATGCTTATCAGAAAATGAAGAAACTGCACAGAAGTTAAGAAATGTTTTTGATGTATAAAATCTAACAATTACATTTGTTTTGTAGATTTAGCCCATGCATCTTAACAATCCCACTTTGCTACATCAGTAAATGATTTCCTTCAGCCCCGTGATGCAGCTTAGTTATTACAAAGTCAGTTTTATAGCAAATGTTCTTTTGAGGTTACTGTGTGTTTCAACAATGGACATAAATTAGTGCCCAAATGGATGTTCTGTGGTTTTTGGATCCTTTCTGGAGAGAGTAAAATATTACACACACTTTTCTCTTGTGCTGACTTTTACATTTCTTTATTTCTCACCATCATTTAAAGGTAATTTAAACTTTTTATTACTTCTTTGTCTTTGTCCCTCATGTATATTTTCCCTCTCTGACTCTATCTCTCTGTCTCTCTCATATACTAACACACACACACACACACACACACACACACTGACACAGAGAGGAGAGAGAGAGAGAGAGATCCTTGACACCATACTAACTTTCTTGGCTATTCAAGTAAACCTATTCCTATTGAATCTTCCTCTACTCATGATCTTTTATTGTTTATCAGTTTGGAAATCTATATTTTATTAAGGCCACATTTAACTTTATATCATTAGATGATATCTTATTTGCAATCAGATCCATGACTTTTCTTTCTTCCATGGACTTAGAGGTTATGACAGCACTGGTTGGTTTTGTGTGTCAACATGACACAAGTTAGAGTCATCAAAGAGAAAAGAACCTATGAGTTGCAGCTGTAAGGCATTTTCTCAATTAGTAATCCATGGGGGAGAGTCCAGCCTATTGTGGGAGGAGTGGTCCTGGGTTCTATAAGAAAGCAGGTTGAGCAAGCCATGATGAACAAGCCACTAAGCAGCTCTCCTCTATGCCTCGGTACCAGCTCCTGCCTTCAGGTTCCTGCCCTGTTTCAGTTCCTGTCCTGACTTCCTCCAATGAGGGACCATGATCTGGATGTATAAGATGAATAAAACTTTTCTTCTCCAAATTGCTTTTGGTCATGGTATTTTCATCCTAGCAATAGAAATCCTAACTAAGACAACTCCTATTTCAGCTTTCATTCTTGCATAATTAATCACTTCAATATTTAATGGCTTACAATGACTATTTCTCACTAGTCATGGAGTTGACTGGGCTAACTTGATTGCCATGAAGTTGACTTTGGTCACATCAAGAGCACACTCTATTAGACTTGAAATACTAAGATGCCTTTTTCATATGCTGAAATTTTATTTTAGTTAATGGTGAAATGTTTACTGAGGTGATCAATTGGGACAGCAACACATACGTGTGGCTTGGGTTTTTCACACCATGGTATCTGAGTTTCAGGAAGAAATGTTTCAAGATTGAGAAATTCTAGAATGAGGAGATAGAAACCATTATATTTTAAAAATAGAATATTGTATTTATTTTGTGTATAGTGTTTACCCTGCTTATTAGGGTTAGGGTTAGGATTTACCTATGCACCATGCATGTGCCTGGTTCATTCAAAGGACAGAAAAAGTGATTGGATCTCATGGAAATGTAGTTACAAGTGATTGGGAGTCACCATGTGAGTGCTAAGAAGTGAATCTTGGTGCTTTTCAAGAGAAGCAAGTGTTTCTAACCACTGATCAATCTTCCAAGTTCCTGTCTGAAAGGCATGCTCAGTACTCTACATGATTTTAATTCCATTACTCCTTTCAGCCCACAGTCCACCATTTCATCATTTAAGTCAGGCCTAAGTGAGTAGATATTTTGACTGTGCTGCATATAAAGAAATTTAAACTAAAAGAAAAATTATCTGTTGCTCACAAACTTAACATACAATTGCAAGATGAGGTATGTGGGATTTGATAAGCACATTGCTTCAAATAGACAAGAGACAAACACTAATCTCTAGCTTACAGAAATACTGAAATTTAGCTAGGCATGTGTCAGTTCTATGATTATGGCCTCTCTCTACATTTTTTGGATTAATTCTCTGAGCTTCTTGTAATTATCCACAGAGAGCGTCATTTCCCTGAAGAAGTATCCCACACTTGTATCTGAGTAGCTTTTGCAGGCTTTGTTCTTACTCTCAGATGTTAGGAGTTTCAAAGGTTGATTTTGAACCACTTTATTAGACTTCACTACAAACTGAGTATAAAAATGTAACCGAAAAGGCTAAAGGTAGTCGAAGTGATGTTTAGCATAATAAACATTGCTAGATGTATTATAATACTTGACCTCAAATTATTCTATAAAGCCAGAGTGACAACAACAGCAATGTACAGGAATAAAGCACACATGACAAACAATGGTCCTGAATAAATGACCCAAAAAGAAATATACACAGCTATCTCCACTTAATAGTTTATACAGTTATCAAAAACAAGTTTTGCAACAAAACACTTTATAGTCATCAAATAGAGTTGGCAAAACAGACTACCTACCTGCAAAAGAATGGAATTAGATTCATATCTGTCATCCTGCAAGACAGAAATTCCAAATGGGTTATAGGTTTTAATTTAAGTCCCAAGATACTGAATTGTGAAAAGAAAACATAGGGGGAAGTCCAAGATACAGGTATTGTCAAGAAATAGCTCATCAAAACTCCAAAAGAGCATGAATGGCTCCAAGAATTGATAAATGGGATGTGCCAATTTAAAGTCTTCTTCACAGGAAATGAAACTGAGTAGAGCAAGCAGGTAGGCTACAGACTGGTAGAAAACCGTACTAACTATCCTTCACACAGGAGCTTAAAATCTTATATGAAGAGCTACAAGAATTAAACAACAAAAGTGACAATCAATGAGTGGGCTAGACAGTTCTCAGAAGAAGAAATTTAAATAGCTCATAAGTATTATTAAAGACTTATCTTTATACCAATATATTAGTGCATTTCTCAGTCTTCATCAAAGGCTTATTTCTGTCATAAATGACAGCTAATATAGAGATCCATAACTAATCAATGTGCAGAGAATAATAGACTGTGGAATATAACTGTTAGGAATTTTTCCTAATGCGAGCTCTCTGCCGATGTAAATTCCCAATCAAGCCAAATCAAAACAAGCCAAATTAAGAAATATCCAGGTTTAATGGGATTCCTGCACTCTCGGGTGGCCCCGAGGGGGATCCAGGAGGCCACAAACACAACCACCAGGAGGAAGGAAAAAGGACCACGTGATCCTCTTTTCGTAGTTCACTTAAATACTCTGTGGGAGTGGTCCTGACTCCCCCAGGGAGGGGTCAGGACCTTGCATGCTGGGATTTGGAGTCCAAACCAATACAGCTCTCAGGGGATGGGGGTGGGGGTTCGGGGCTACGCTCCCAACTTAACAATAACAATCTCTAGATGGTACATTTATATCACACCCTTCTACCTGAGACTCAGGGGTCATTGTGGAAGAGGGGACAGGACAAAGAACTTGTTAGAACCAGAGGTAGTAAACATCTGCAGTGTTTTCTGGAGACAACAATGTAGCTCTACACATGAACTCACAGTAGCTGGGACTAAATGCCTAAGACCTGCGTGAAATCAAGCCACCCAAGTGCAATCATTCATAGGAAAGCGGCTCAGGAATTCCCACCTCCAGCACAGGGGCCATGGACAATTGATGGTTGGGTATGGGAAGAGACTATTTTCTTTGGAAATGTGGTCTTTGTGAGGTCACCCTTAATCTAGTGAATTTTCCTACACTCATGCAAAAAACAGACATTCCCAAATGTCTCAGGGGTTTAATAAAAGAGAGCTGCAAATAAGGTTGAAAGAAAAATGTGGTGACTGAGACAGGGGAAAAATTGTGGTGGAGGAAAAGGCAGGTGAATTTTATCAAAATATATTATATAAACGTATGAATTTCTCAAACAATAAAAATATGAGCTTCAAATGCTTCCTTAGAAACAAACAATGAATGTGTTCAACATCCACAGCCACCAGAGAAATGTAAACTAAAGCTGTGAGATTGCATTCAGAATGGCTGTCATCAAGTAAGCAAATGGCAGTAAATTCTGGGGAGGATGTGGAGAAAGAAGAGCCCTCATTCACTGCTGGTTATAGATAAACCAGTACAATCACTTATCAATTATTTATAGGAACTACTAGGGAGGTTTCTCAGAAAATTAATACTAAAACTACAATATGACCAGAGACACTTGCACATCTATATTTATTGCTGCTCTAATTACAACAGTAAGGAAACGGAACCAAGTGTCCATCAACAGATGAATGGGTAATGAAAATGTGGTACATATTCACAGTGGGGATTTACTTAGTCATAAAAAATGAAATTATAAATTTTTCAGAAATTGATATATCTGGAAGCTATACTATTAAAGGGACACAACACATACCATGTGTTTTTTCACATGATGGATCCAAGATTTTAATGTTTCTGTACATGAATATAATAGGGTGTGAGTATGGTTGTAGGTCATAAAATTAGAAAAGGAAACCATGAGAAAGGGTGGGGTTAATAGAACACGTGGGACCATCAAAGCCAAAGGGAAGCTAAGGGGGGGAAAGGTGGTGGGAGACACAGGGAAGGAGGAAGAGTTCAATGAAAATACACTCTGCTTCAAAATGCTACCATGAAGCTAAAACTTGGTACACTAATTAAAAATATAATAAAATACATATAGTCAATATTCTGAGACAAAAGAGAACTTTCTGAAGGAAAAAACCCACTTTTAAGATCTCAGATTTAGACATTTTGTTGTTTAAAAGAATGCTTTAGAAAAGTACATTTGAACCTTCAACAAAAGTCAAATTTTACTGGCTTTCCTGGATGTTCCTGTAGACATACATGTGCAGTGCATGTTCTTATAGACACACATGTGCAGTGCTGACTCTGAAGTTATTTGATGGAACTGGATATTTCTCTAGAAACATGTGTGCAGTGCTGACTCTGGGGTTATGTGATGGCAGTGGATGTTTCTGAAGACACACATGTGCAGTGCTAACTCTAGGTTATGTGTTGACACTGGATGTTCCTGTAGACACATGTGTGCAGTGCTGACTCTGGGGTTATGTGATAGCAGTGAATGTTCCTGTAGACACACGTCTGACTCTGGGGTTATGTGTTGGCACTGGGTGTTCCTGTAGACACACGTATGCAGTGCTGACTCTGGGGTTATGTGTTAGGAGCACTGAGAATGTGGTATTAATCCTGATGACATCTCTTACTTGGACAGCCTTTGGATTGTAGATACTGCAAATGAGAAAAATTTATACAAGTCCTTGACAGTAAATGTGCTGTGGGACAGTGGTCTGTACCCTGTCACTTGTATTTTAAATAAATGGTGACTTGCCAGTAGCCAGGCAGGAAGTATAGGCGGGGTGACCAGGAAGGAAGTAGAGGTGGGGCAACGAGAAATCTTGGAAGAGGGAAGTTTCGGTCTGCAGTCATCACCCAGACACAGAAAAGGCCAGACACAGAGCAAGCAAGATGTTACTACCTCGCCGAAAATGGTACCAAGCCACGTGGCCAACACAGACGAGAATTATGGGCTAAAATAAGTTATAAGAGTTAATAAGAAGCCTGAGCTACTAGACCAACCTGTTCATGATTAACGTCAACCTCTGTGTGTTTCTTTGGGACTGAATGACTGCAGGACTGGGTGGGAGAGAAACCTTGGTCAACAGAAATGCTTTACCTAGATTTTGTCTGAAAGATTCTTTCCTCTGTGTATACTTTATTTCATAAAAGTAATCTAGTTACATCAAATTTGGTCCATTAAGTTACACAGATGAACTCAAGCATCTACATAGTTTGATTTTGCATGGGTCACATTTTCACAGGAAATGAAGGACATGCTTTTACTCTCATAGACATTTTTATCCTTACTACTTTGGATATAAATAAATGGTACGTGGCTTTGACTTCTTATGCTCTGTGAACTAACCAGTTTTGCTATTACTTACAGTGCAGTTATTGTAAAACTAGTATTTAAAACCCAGCCAGGTTCCATTTCATGGCTTTGATTCTTGACCAGCTCCTGTGGGTAGGTATTCTGCTTTGATGTGAAGAGACATTGAAGAAGGCTCACTCACAAAACTACTTGACTTTCTCAGTGGCTATGCTATCTCCCAAGAGCAAACACCCACTTAGCCTCAGGGTTCTATAGGAAAGTGTCCTAGAACAGACATTTCCAGAAGAGGCTGAGGTGCTCTTGAGGGCTGTAGCTGGGTTGAGCACAGTAGTACTTTCATATCCTGTTTTGGCTTTGTTTTTTTATTGTATGCTTTATGATCTAGGAAGGACAATTTGCAATCTATGGAGAAGGTCAATAAGCTCCATTTCATAACTGTCAGAATGAGAGTTTAGTTTATAGTCATTTTAAATCTATTATAACTTACAGATGTCTAATGAGATACTTCTTTTTTGTGCCTTCACTGAATAATAATGAGTATTTGACACACCTCCATGAATACTTCTCAGATACAGGGCTAACTTCATAGACATGCTATGAGTGCAATCAAACAGATCAAGGGCATTTACATTTGTCTGATGATCTTTTAATTATGTCTTACAACTCAGAATGGTTTTTAAGCCAGCAACTCTGTATTTTCTTGTTCTGAGGGTCTCATGTGGCACAGATCACCTGGAACACTGCCTTAAAGACAACTTCTTCCTTCCTCTGCAGCCCTTATCTAAGTAAAAGAACTAATCTCCTCCCTTAGTCTATAATTTTAGGCCAACCTTTGAATTATTAGTATTTGTTTTCAAAGCACTGAGCATTCTTGCTTACTCATGACATATAGATTTACTTGTTTAAAAAAACTGCTCTGTTTCTCAGTCATTTGAGAGTCCTCTATTGAAAAATCTCTGTTCAAATCTGTACCCCATTTTTAATGGGATTATTTGGTTTGTTGATGTCTAGTTTCTTGAGTTCTTAATTTATTTTGTATGTGGAGTTGGTGAAAACGTTTTTACATTATAATCCCATTTTGTCCTATTGATGGTGGCCTTTGCCTTACAGAAACTTTTCAGTTTCTTGAGGTTCCATTCATGAACTGCTCATCTTAGTGCCTATACTTTTAGTGTTCTGTTTAGAAAGTTATCTCCTGGGCCAATAAGTTCAAGGTTATTCCCCATGTTCTCTTCTCTCACCTGATAGAAGTGTTTCTACTTGTGGTGGGTGATAATTATATATCTTCCTGCGTTCTTCTACATGCATACATTCAGTTAGATCATCACTATTTGTTGAAGATGCTTTCTTTTTTTTCTGTTGTATATTTCAACTTCTTTATCAAAAAAAATCAGGTGTCCATAGATGTGTGCATTTATGCAAGTTGCGCTACAGAGCAATGGTAGTAAAAGCAACTTGCAATTAGGGATGGTAATGCCTTTGGAAGATATTTTACTGTTCAGGACTGTTTTAGCTATCATGGTTTTTTTCCATATTGAAACTGAGTATTTTCCATTTAAGATATGTAAAGAATTGTGTTAGAATTTTGATGGGGATTGTGTTGAGTCTCTAGATTGCTTTTGGAGGCCGACTGTTTTCACTATGTTAATTCTACTGATCCATGAGCATTTTTAACCATCAGGGAGATGCAAATCAAAACTATTTTGAAATTCCATCTTACCCCTGTCAGAATGGCCAAGATCAAAAACACAAGTGACAGCTCATTCAGGAAAAAATGTGGAGCAAGAGGAACACACCCACATTGCTGGTAGGAGTGCAAACTAGTAAAGCCACCATAAAAATAAACATGGCAATTCTTCAGAAAATTGGTAATTAGTCTGCCTCAAGACCCAGCTATACCACTTTTGGGCATAAACCCAAAAGATGTTCCATCCTACCATATGGCCACTTACTCAACTATATTTACTGCAGCTTTATTGATAATAGCCAGAAACTAGGAACAACCTAATGTCCCTCAACAGATGAATTGATAAAGAAAATGTGATGTGTTTACACAATGGAGTATTATTTGATTGTTAAAAATAACATCATGAAATTTTCAGACAAATAGATAGAACTAGAAAAAGTCATTCTGAATGAGGCAACCCACATCCAGAAAAACAAATACACTCAGATCTTGGTCCAATTGTCATCAGAGAGTCTTTGGCAGCTGATGAGAGCAGATACAGAGACACACAGTCAATCATTAGGCAGAGCTCACAGAACCCTAAAGAAGAGGGGGAAGAAGAATTATAGGAGCCAGAGGGATTGAGAATACCAGGAGAACAAGCCAACAGAATCAACTGAGCAGAACTCATAAAGCCTCACAGAAAATAAAGTGGCAGTCTTGGAGCCTACATGGGTCTGTACTAGGTCTTCTGCATATATGTTATGGTTGTGTAGCTTGGTGTTCTTTTTTCTTTTCTTTTTTTCCCCTTTTTTATTATTTTAGTTGAGCTCTACATTTTTCTCGGTTCTCCTCCCTATTGCTTTCCTTTTCAATTTTTATTTATTTTACTTTCTGACCTCAGTTTCCCCTTCCTCTTTTCAGTCCTTCTGCTCCATCTCCCCGCTGCCCGCCCCCATCTTCCTCTGCCATTTCTATTCAGAAAAAGATATTTACAAAACAAGGGACATCAAGTTGCAGTAAGACTAGTAGCTTGGTGTTCTTGTGGGAGTGAGGGTGTCTCTGAATCTTTTACTTGCTCTTGAGACCCTTTTCCTCCTACTGGGTTGCCTCACCAGCCTTGATTTGAGGGTTTGTGCCTAGTCTTATTTCATCTTATTATGCCATATTTGGTTGATATCCCCGGGAGGCCTTATGTTTTGTGAAGGGAAATGGAAGAGCAGTGGATCTGGAGAAAGGGGAAGTGGGGGGGGCAGGAAGAACTGAAGAGAAGGTAAACCATTGTCAGGATGTATTGTATAAGAGAAGAATAAATAAAAAGAAAGAAAGAAGTCTGCTATAGTCCATTGTATAGATTTTTCAGACCATGAAGCAAAGAAACTAGTACCTTGTTGTATGACTCTCAGCATTCATCAAGTAATTGGCAATAGTTAAAATGGAGCATGTTTATTTTGCAGTGGGTGAGTGCTCACATACAAGGAATTTAAGAAAAAGGTGATTACTTTGGAAGTATAAATAGCTGGGCGGTGGTGGCGCACACCTTTAATCCCAGTACTCAGAAGGCAGAGGCAGGTGGATCCCTGTGAGTTCGAGACCAGCCTGGTCTACAAGAGCTAGTTCCAGGACAGTCTCCAAAGCCACAGAGAAACACTGTCTCAAAAAACCCAAAAAAAGGAAGTATAAATATAAGACAGTTTGTGTGTAGAGGGAAAACCAGCCTTCATATTGTGATTTCTTCAATGATACATATTAGTATCTTGTGATGTATAACATAACTCACAGATCTGAGTGGAGGCAGCCCTACATGAAAATATGGGATGCATTTATGATAGCATAATATTTATGATATATAATATAATATAACATTTATTTCAGACCTTCCTAACAAAAGTAGTTCAAAATCATATGCATTTGAGGAAAAATAATCTTGATAGAGGAAACTATTCCATGGCTTGAAGGCAGATTAGATTTACAGAAGTTTTACAGATGAGAAATTAATAGTCAAACTCTCTGATAGGATAAAGATGCTATTTCAGTGACAATTTTATAACAGAAGTATTTATATAAGAAAAATTTAGGTGTCTTCGGGTTTCTATTGCTGTGAAGAGACACCATGACCACAGCAACTCTTATAAAGGAAAACATTTCATCGGGGTGGCTCATTTACAATGGAGAGGTTCTGTCACAGCTAGGAGCAAGACAGCATGTAGGCAGACATGATGTTGGCTGCATCTTGATCAGAAGGTAACAGGAAGTGGACTGTAGCACTGGAAGTGTCTTGGGCATATATGACACCTCAACATTTACTCCACAGTGACACACTTCATCCAACAAGGCCACACCTACTCCAACAAAATCACACCTCCTAATAGCGCCACTCCCTATGAGATTATCGAATCAATTATATTCAAGCTACTGCATTCGGTTAAAAAAAATGGAAGAAAAACATTTAAAATACAGGGCGTCATGTACAAGTGAATAAAGAGAAACTAATTTCTGCCAGGACTTGCTTAGATTTGTGGGTCAAATAGCTATTTAGACTCTGTATTGTGCTTCTGTAACAAAAAGGTGATTTCTCAAGGGCTGAGCCCAGTTACATAATGGCAACAAATGGATGCTTTTCTGACTGATCTGAGTCTGGAAGGGGGCAGTTGAGAGAGTGACATTCAATCAGTAATTCCATCATAGATATTATTAGAGACAAAATTTCTGTTAGCATCTACCATAAAATCACACGAACTTGAAAACATGTCTCTACCACGTGCATTCATATTTCCGGCATGTTGTTATTTCCTTATGTTAGGCATAACTGAGTTACACTTAGATTCCCCTTATCTTTCTCCCCATACCACTCTTTCCTCCTCTTTTGTTATTCCTCTTGGTCATTAGGATACCTTCTGTAAGTAAAAGGAATTTTGTTTGTCCCATTCTTTTCTGGGTCTCCAGACGATAAGCAGAGCTTTGATAAGTACATAATAAAGCCTTAATTATTCAGCTAATCTAATTACATAAAATTAGTGAGCAAAGTGAAAAACTTGAAGCAGTGAGGTGCTTGCAATACAACTTTGTAGCTCACATTGAAATATCTTCATGTCTCTAGGATTTTCTACAGAACTGTGCTCTAACTGGTGAGTCCTTTTTAAAAAAAGTAACTGAGATGCCCATACTCTTCAAATGAATATTCATTATATTCCATTTTGTCTTTCTTTCTAAGATACTGATAAAGGGATACCATATAATCCATCAAAAACTGAGGGAAAGTACGTATCATTTCTGTGCAAATTTACATCTGTTTGGAAGAAGCTAGATTCTCTTTTTTGCTCTACACAAATTTAGTTTAGTCGCTCTCTAAACATTGATATTTAAATTCAGGGACACAATTTTCTTAAAGCTGAATTCATATAGATTTGTAAAGAATGTATAATCCCCGAAACATCAGTGATCATGGAGTTTTTAGACACTTTATTTGTTAAAAAAGAACTAGTTCCATGGTGAGCTTGTCACTTGATATGCCTTAACTAATGGTTTGCACTGAGTGACATTACCTCACAGACATGAGAAGCTTGTTTAAATATGGAGAAAAACCCTGGGGTGTCTTGTGGAGGAAATCATTTTAAAAACCTGTTTTCTTCAAAATCTTTTCATTTTAAATGAGGAAATACTTGATAAGTACAGCCTTACACTGGAGTAACTGGTGACACCAGATCCCGTCTTTAAAAGAATACAAAGAGGTATAGAATTAAACTAATCAGTGGGTATGTGGGCAAGTTTTTCAGAGAATAACATAGGACCATTTTATTTAGAAGTTTTCCATTCTGCATGACTCCCAGCCCCATATTAAAGTATCTAATAATCTTTCAAAGAGCAAGGTACATTTTTTTAAAAAAATTCTTTCACATCAACTCCCTTGAAAGGATATTCCATTTCTCACTTACTAAATACACTATTAATTTAACATGAGCTGTATTTCATGACAACAATCATGAACAGAGATGTGTATGAAATACAATATTACCTATTTTTGATTGAAATTCAATGCACAAAAGTGAACAAAGTAACTTTAAAAGCAAGGCATTATTAATCTCACTTCATAACATTTTCAATCTTAATGCTTTTAATAAAGCATCAAAGTTAGAAAAAAATCTGCATCTTTAGGAGAAATTAGAATATTTCTAAGGTAAGGGACTTTTGAAGTTGCAAATAAAATGGGCCTAGGAGAAAGACAGAGGACACAGAAGGACACAAATCATGGTCACCTTGACTTTTTAGAGGGTAACAAATGATCTAGATAATCTCAAATTTGTTTACTTAATGTAGATGAATTCTATGAAATGTATTAGAAAGTCCATCTGATCTCTAATACATTTCTATAAGCAACAAGTGGTTTTAAGTTTTTCTCTTTGAAAATGTTAAATTTCCCTAGGCAGTTTCATAACTGGTCAGTAGTTTGATTGATAGCAGTGATGTATACAAATGTCTCTTGGTGAAACTGATTACAATTTTTATCTCTTCCCAACGTTGTGTATGACACACAGGCTTCTAGAGCAATATTTATACTGTGGCTAGGAGCAAACCTGTCAGGAATTGTTCTTTGCCTTTTGCCTTCTCAGAGAGTTTGAGACATGTTTACCACCATTATGTACAGATAATAGATATGCTAAATGCATATTATACCATTAAAGCTAAAACACCTTTGCTATGTTTACAGCAAGAGGTTGGTACAGCCTCCTCATATAGTGATGTTTGGCAAAATAGCAAAACAAACCAAGGTTGTGCCCATCCTGAAGTAAAAAAGAAAATCATTCCTACCTTTAAAAAATATTGCAGAATCATTTGTCAGCTTTATATTGCTGTCCCCATAAAAAAAGCTATTCTGTTTTGTCCCCAAACAAGAAACAATATTCATTAGACTTTTTCCATGCTAGAGATTAAAAGTTATTGGAAAGTCTTAATTAGTTTAATGAAATATGTTTACAATGAGGAATAAAAACTTCAAGTAAGTAATAGAAATGGAGATCTAGTAGCTGATTTTTATAAAGCAACAATAGAAACTCAAGCTAGTTATGAATCTGTCCAGGAAGAAATTTAAAAATTTTTCTAAAGCCATGCAATCCTTATACATTTGTAGCAGTTTTAATTATTTTATAATTTTAAAACAAATAAACTTAAAAAATCTATTGACAAATAATTAATTGATAGTCAGAAGATTTCAGATAAGAGATATATGCCACACCAATTTTTGAATATAAAAACCGCTAATGGAAATTTAAATTGGTGAAAACCAAATATAAGAATCTGATATATGTGCAAAACATAGAAACACTTCCTGAAGGACTATCATGTTATCATAGCGAGCTATCCTTAAAATGTTTTTGGAACTATGAAGAAAATTAATGACAAAGGACAAGCTAAATCTTACAGCTGTATGACTTTTCTCTATCCAGTCTGAACTACAGTACTCTCATGTGCGCAATGGCCCTGTCCTACCCAGATAATGTTATATGAAAATTATCCTTTAGGAAAGAATCTTTTCAAAAACATTTCAAAATATATTATAATTATTTAAAACATTTTTTAAAAATTAAGTATATATTTTGACCATATTCTTTAACACTCCCAAGTCCTTCCAGATCTTTTGCAACACCACTTTTTACTATTTACCTAAAATTCCCTTGGATACTCTCTACTTGCCAAGTGTCTTTCTTAAATTGAATAAATTGAATTTAAAGCCAACTGGCAACCAATGAGTATATTCAGCTCATTAGAAAAGGGAAAAGGTGTAGACAGTTATGGATGAATGGTGGAGGGGCACTGGAACCAGAGGATCAAGCGGAGAGGGTGAGGGAAGAAGAGAATAAGGGAAGAAACATGGGGAACAAAAGCTAAAATTAAAGGACATTTGGAGGTATTTTGGAAACCCAATACAGCATAATTATCTGAAAACAGATACATAAATGAAGGTAATCTAGAAATGGCTAAATGACAGGGAGACAGAGCCCCAAATTGAACATTTCTTGTCACTTCCAGTACTGTTGTCATTGGTTTCCATCTAATTGAGTTGTTTGTCAAAGGAGTCTCATTGGAACTCTCAATAACCAAGGCTGTTACTAACATTATGAGTTGCTCTTTCCATTCTGATAGTGGAGCTGTATTGTGGACAATCATACCTACACAACTCATGGAACATAATAAAGTTGATCTGGGTCTACATAAGCCTACACCTCTACAAGCTAGTTTTCTTGGTACTGTAAAGGACTCTGCATACTGTCAAAGAAGAAATGTAACCTGCATCCCAGCTACAAACCCTTTGATCAACAATGGTGTCCTGCCTGCAAAACAGGCTAGAGCAATGGTGGCACACATACAGGAGTAACCAATTAATATCTGATTTGACTTAAGGCCCACTTCATGAGATGAAACTATACCCCATGCTGCTTAGGTGATCAAGAACCTGAGAATAGATAACCCAGGGACCCAGGGTAAAACCAATACTTCTCTAAATAACAAAACAACACAACAACAAATGTACCAATAAAATGACTCATAATTGCCTTCTTTTTTAGTTATAAATGTACACCTTACTTAGCTCTCATTAGAGAATCTTCCTTCTGCAAGAGATGAGTACAAATATAGAGACCCATGGCCAGATAATTTGCAAAGTGAGAAACCTTGGTATATTCGACCCTAAATGGGACATATATATTAAATTCCTCCCTTCTGGGCTTAGTGAACCCTACAGAAGAGGAAGTGGAAACAGTTTCAGAGCCAGAATAAATGAAGGACACAAAGGACAAAAGGCTTTCTAGACACAGCAGGAAATGCCCATGTGAACTCAGTGAAATGGCGGCAGCATGCACAAGGCCTGTATCAGTTCATACCAGATGTGGTCCTCGAGCTAAAAGAAGTGGACATATGCTCCCTTCCTCATCCCTTACCCAGAATCAATTTCTAATTGAAAACCACTTGCAAATGAAAATTTAATTTTCTCCAAGGGAGTCTTACTGGGAAAACAAGCTACTCTTTTTTTAAAAAATAACATCATTCTTTATTGATTCTTAGGGAATTTCATATCATGCAGCTCTATCCTCCTCTGCTCCCAGGCCCTCCATATCTGTCCCTCTTGCATGCAGCATCCCGCCTCCAAAAGAACCTTCCCCAAATTAATTAAAAACCAAACAAACAAGAAAACAAAAACATTTTGCTTTCCTTTTTAAATCACCTCTTCAACACTTCTTCATTCATTCTGATGGCCTTGGAAGTTGTGGCATGTCACACAATATACCCTTACAATGTAATAGTTAGTTAACAAGAAGCCTGAGTTTATAGGCCAAAGAGTATGTAATTAATATTAAGTCTCAGAGTGGTTATTTTATAAAAGTCTTCAGGAACAGAAAGGTATAGAAAACCCAGTCCAGAGGGATCAGTAGAACAGAAAATATCTGTAGCAAGATATGGTACCCAGTGTGGGGCACTGGAGCCATTTGTGCCATCAGCACAAAACAGGATGCTATCTCTTGAAGGAAACACACAATTTTTGCTGCTAATGCCAAGTCAGAAAGCCTTCTCTTAAAGAATTGAAGGTCTGGGATATAGGCCTGGATGGTAGCTGAGCTCGTTAGTCTGGGCCACTGGGACCAACCTCCTAAAGCCAGCTCTCCTAAACCAGTGACATCAGGGCCAGCTGTTTCACACCTGTGGTGAGGGGTGGGGTCATCTCTCCTAAGGATGGGGCCAGCTCTCCCATAAGGGACGAGGCCAGCCTTCCTGGTGCAGTGTCTAGCAGGCCAGTGAAGCATAGGTCTAACTCAACATGGCCCTCAGATCTCAACACAGGGTTCTCGTGGACCCCTGTGGTAGCATAGGCTATGGAAATCAACACAGACCCTTGTTGCAGGAGGACCATGGAACCAGACATGACCTTCAGCAACAGCTCAAGCCTGGACATCATCATGACCCTGGTGGCAGCCCAGGCCACCCAGATCAGTATGGTACTAGCAGCAGCAAGGTCTTCCAGCACTACCATCATCTCTTGTGGCTGACCAGACCCCAGGCATCTATTGCCTTTTGTGGTAACAGAAGCCATGGACATCAACTCATACCCTGCCTACTATAGGGCCATGGACCCAGTCCTCAGCTGCAGCCTGGGCCTGGATGTTAACATGACAACTTGTGGAGTGCTGATCACTCAGATTTTCATGGTACTGGATACAACATGACCCTCACACATTAACATGGTCTCAGGTGGTGGCCCTGGCCTTAGGTATTTGCATAGACTTTGGTTGTAACATGAGCCATGGACATCAACACAGACCCTGGCTGCTATAGGACCATGGAACCAGACTTGGCCCCCTGGCAGCAGCTCGGGGTCAGACATCATCATGGCCCCAGGTGGCAGCACAGGACACTCAGATTGGCATGGCCTTTGAATATCAACATGGTCACAGGTGCTGGCCCAGACCCCAGGTATCCTAAACAAACCATACCTAAGGGTAGGCTGAATGTCCAGAAGTAGATAGTCAACAGCCTCTTTAGAGTTTGCTTGCTTCATAATATCCTATCAAAGCTCTTCTGTTTCTGTTTGCTCTGTTTTCTTTTAAAAATGGTTTTAAAATTTTATTTTTATCTTTTTATTTAGTTTTTTCTCTTACTCATAGGGTCTTTCTATATGTGTATTATGTCTATCAGTTTTGTATTCTTGGAGGATTGCTGAAAGTGCCAAGAAGTGGGTCTCTGCACCTATTTTTGCTTCTTGTACTTCTCATTGGGCTCTTTTTCTTCCTTCTTTCCTTTTTTTGGTCCTGTTAAAATGTGACAGTTTTGCTGCATCTTAATTTAATTTAATTTTTTATTATATTACATATTATTTTGTATCACTCCCTTAGAAGCCTGTTTGTATTCTACTAGTGAAGAAAACATGTTTTTGTGAACTAGAGAAAACATGCTTTTGTGAACTAGTCGTGGCCCCCACCCTGCCAGTTGCCAAATGTACTACAACATTAGGTGCTTTCCAATGGCATGCAGGTGCTTCCTGCCCTTTGCCTGACCCAGCAACTGCCCGTTCTGCCTTTGATATAACCAATCATAGTAAATGCCCTTTAAATGAGCCAATCCCTGTGTTTGACAAACAACCCACTGTATCCTGTTCCTGAATATGTGGTTTTTACCTTTAAAAGTAGCCTGTAATGGCTAGTCAGGGCTTCTTTCCCCCACCTGGCTGAGGAGCCCGTTTGTGCAAATGAGAATAAAATTCCTCTTGTTTTTGCATCAACCGGACTGGTGAGTGGTTCCTTGAGGCAACCCTCCAGAGGAGTTAGCATCCCAGAGTTGGGGTCTAATACTAGAGACAGAAAAGAAGTAGCTCCAGATGGGAGGAGAGACAGGGAGAAGCTGGGAGGAGGAAAGGGAAAAAATCTATAATCAGGATATAGGAAAATATCTATTTTTAATGAAAGAAAAATTAAATATAACTCATGTTATTATAAAGCAATATACTTCCTGTGTATGGAATTTAGAAAGAACAGATAAATGAAAAAGATGGACATTTGTTATTACTGCATTCCTCAGTTAATTAATATGAACATGTACTCAACTCAAAACAACCCTCCTATTTAGTAATCCTAAAGTTTACAAGTATCATATATATGCACATTATTCAAATATGTATTTATGTGTTATTCAAATTACGATGCATTTAACTAATAATAATTATATATTCTACATTTATAAAGCATCCTTTTAATCTC
>PVIU01022825.1:0-28641 GCA_004026605.1 Ondatra zibethicus | reverse complement strand
CTGGGACTGAATGAGCATATGATCAAACCAGACTCTCTGAATGTGGCGGCGAAAGTTGGCAGATGGAGAACCCACAAACAATGACACCAGGACCTATCTCTTCTGCATGTATTAAATTTTGAGAACCGAGTCTTTTTGAATGCACTCCTTCCTAGGCCAGGAGGGATGGGGGTGGGCCTTGGACTTCCAACAGGGCAGGGCACCATGCCCTCTTTCAAGGAAGAAGGGGGAGGGAGGAGGGGTGGGGGAGGTAGTGGGAGGGGACCGGGAGAAGGGGAAGAAAGGAAAAAAAATTTATTTCTTTAATTATGTTCTTGAATGGAAAAAATAAAACAAAACAATGTATGGAAAAAAATAAAATACAATTGAAATGCTAAAAAAAAAAAGAAATGTGAAGACCTTATGCCTGCTACCAGCTTTCAATGCAGATTTATATGTGTATTAATCCTGTTGATTTCTTTCTGTCCTCCATCTACTCTGGATCGTACACATTGTCCTCCTCCTCTTTCACAAGGTTCCCTAATCTCTGAAGGGAGTTATTTGAGGAAGACATTCAATTTATCACCAAGTGTTCCATGGTATTTCACTCTGCACAATAACTAGCTGTGGAAATCTATAACTATGCCCATGGACTGCATAAGGAAGCTATGAATACAACAAATGTCAGTGTCAATAGGAGTGATTTTAATGCTGATTTATTTGGTTGTTTGTTTTTGAACTGTAGTAGTTGATTTTACTTTGGGTCCCTGTGCTCTCCAGTTCTTGATCATCCCCAGCATAAACAAAATGGAGTATGGTTTCTAGTTCCTGGAGTGGGCCTTAATACAAACAAGATGTTGGTTGGTAATCCCATAAGCTTTTTCCACCAGTGCAATAACATATCTTGTAGGTTGAACACAAATGTAGATCAAATCTGTGTGGCTGGGTTGCTGTCTATGTTTTAACTATAGTAGTTTGCCAAGTAATAAACGTACTAGAATTCATTCAAACCAAAGGCCCTATACAGGTACCAGCTTGATTTCTCTCTATATAATGAGTTATGTAGGCGTTGCTTTCAGAAACGGGGATTTGTCATCAGTTTGTAGGGAACAATCTTAGTCCTGGCAACAGCTTGATATGTTTGGCAGTTCTCAATTGACCCTTTGGCCAACACATCAATTGGATTTGTCCCAATCTCAGTAATGGAAGGTTCTTTTATGATAAGAGATGGCATGTTGGGATATGTCTATTTTTTTAGTTGGTGATTTCACTTAGCTCTTCTTCATATTGGTATATAATTTAAGAAGCTTCTACTGTATTAAGTCTCCATAGTACTCTTCAAATGGCCTTTAATTTTAGGTATCTCTTCCTTTAATCTGTGCCCTGTCCCCTTCTCTACTCTCTCCACTTGAAGCTCACCACCCACCCATCCATAACTCTCTATTGTCTTCATCTTATATAAAAAGATCTATCTGTTCCCTCATAGTAACTACTATATCTAAACCACGGCTCTTTGTACTACAGCATGTTTATCATTAACAAAAAAATCCATATCCACACATAAGTGAATAATACCATATTTGTTTTCCCAGGTCTCAGTTACCTTACTCAGGATGATTTCTTTTATAATTTTCATTACTTTACCTATAAATTTTATTTATTCAACATCCCAGTAATAATCTATTGTATAAATTTTCTTCATCCAGTCCTTTGTTGAAGGAGATCTAGGTGCTTTCAATTACTGGCTACTCTGACTAAAACCGCATAAACATGGTTGATCAAGTGTCTCTGTGGTATGAGAGAGCATCCTTGGAGTAAAAACCCAAGGGCCATATAGTTGGATCCTGAAATAGATTGATTCCCATCTTCCTGAGGTGCTGATATAATTTCTATAGTGGCTGTAGAAGTATGCCCTCCTACCAACATTAAATGATTGGTATCCTAATTCCTCATCCTTATTAGCACAAACTTTCAATTGTTTTTTTTTTGAGTTTAACCATTCTTATGTGTGTAAGATGAACTCTCAAAATAGTTGTGACTTGCATCTCCAAGACTAAGTCTTTGAACACTTGTGTTTCTCAGACATTTAAGTTTTCTCTTTTGAGAATTCTGCTTAGATCATTGCTTCATTTTTAGTTGGGTTATTTAAAATGATCCACACATATTGTGGTACTCCCTCCAAGACACTGAATTAGACAGAAACCACATCTAAGCACCTATTTTCACAGAGAGATCATTTTTTATTGATTTTATTGAGCTCTACGTTTTTCTCTGCTCCTCTCTCTGCCTCTCCCCTCTTCTTCAACCCTCCTCCAAGGTCCCCATGATCCTAATTTACTCAGGAGATCTTTTTCGACTTCCCGTGTAGATTAGATCTATGTATGTCTCTCTTAGTGTCCTAATTGTTCTCTAAGTTCTCTGGGATTGTAATTTGTTGGCTGGTTTTCTTTGATTTATGTTTAAAAAGCACTTATGAGTGAGTTCATATGACAATTGTCTTTCTGTGTCTGGGTTACCTCACTCAAAATGATGTTTTCTAGCTCAATCCATTTTCCTGCAGAATTCAAGATGTTGTTATTTTTCTGTAGTCATTGTGTAAATGTACCACATTTTTCTCATCCATTCTTCAGTAGATGGGCATTTAGGTTGTTTCCAGGTTCTGGCTATGACAAACAATACTGCTATGAACACAGTTGAGCACATGTCCTTTGGATATATTACCAAAAGTGGTATTACTGGGTCTTGAGGGAAGTTGATTCCTAATTTTCTGAGAAATCGCCACACTGACATCCATAGGGGTTGTACCAGCTTGCATTCACACTAGTAATGCAGGAATGTTCCCTTTACCCCACAACCTCTCCAGCATAAGTTGTCATCAGTGTTTTTGATCTTGGCCATTCTTACAGGTATAAGAAGGACTCTCGGAGTTGTTTTGATTGCATTTCTCTGATGACTAAGGATGTAGAACATTTCATCAAGTGTCTTTCATCCATTTTAGATTCCTCTGTGGAGAGATCCACAGAGAAAGCCTTTTGGCAAAGAACAAAAGTAAAGTAGTTGATTTCTGACTTAGACAGAAAACAGCAGCAAATGACCTTTTAGGTGTGATTTTTTTTGAGAGAAAAAAAATGGGAGATCTGTATGGGCTAGGATATGGAGGCATATTTTGATTGCACCTGTTAATCGGGGTATCCAAAAGCCTGAACTTAAATATTTTGATAGGGAGTCCTTGGTGGTCAATCTTAGGAACGAGTCTGGCATATCCCCAAATAAGGGGATAGATCTTCATCTGGATGTCCAGACTTCATCTGGACAGTGTTCTATTCAGAACTTGTTTTCCTGTGCCAGTCAGTTCAAGTGTATCCCCCATGCCCTCTTCCATTAGTTCAGTGTATCAGATTTTATGTTGGGAATCTAATCAATTTGAAGATGATTTTGTACAGAGAAATCAGCATAGATCTATTTGCATTCTTCAATATACAACAACTTAATTTGACCAGCACCATCTTTGAGAATGCTGTCCTTTCTTCAGTGTGTATATCTGGCTTGTTTATCAAAATTAAGGTGTCCATAGGATTGTGGATTAATGTCTTGGTCTTTAATTTGATTCCATTGATCTGAAGTCAGTTCTATTGTTCTAATACTATGCTGCTTTTATTGCTATTGTTCTTTGGAATAACTTTGAGATTGGGATGGTGATACCTCTAAGAGTTCTTTTATAACTTATGATTGTTTTTACTTTCCTAGGTTTTTTTTGTGTGTGTTTCCCCATGAAGCATAAAATTGTTTTTTCAATGTTTATTGAGCATTTAGTTCAAATTTCAATGGGAGATTGCATTTAATCTACAGATTGCTTTTGGGAAGATGACCATTTTTACAATATTAAAGAACTGATCTGTGATCTTAGGAGATTTTTCCACTTTCTGATATCTTCTTCATTTTCTAAATCCAGTGTCTTATAGTTTTTATCATATGACTTTTACATTTGCTTGGTTAGAGTTACTTCAAGATATTATTTTTCTAATTGAGGTTACTGTGAAGGATGCTGTTTTCCTGATTTCTTTTTCAGGCCATTTGTAATTTATAAATGGGAGGACTACTGATTTTTCTGAGTCAACTTTGTGTCCAGCTAGTTGGCTGAAAGTGCTTATCAGCTGTAGGAATTCCTTGTAGAATTTCTTGGGTTACTTATGTTTACTAGCATATCATCCACAAATAAAGATACCTAGATTTCTTCATTCCAATTTGTATCTCTTTTATCTCCTTTAGTTGTCTTATTGTTGTAGCTAATACTTCAAGTGCTAATTGAATATGTATGAAAAGAATGAACAACTTTTTAGTTCATGATTTTAGTTACATTTCTTTGAGTTTCTCTCCTTTTAAGTTGATATTGGGTAAAGTCTTGTTGTATACTACCTTTATTATGTTGACAATATCTCTTATATTTCTAATCACTCCAGAACTTTTATTATGAAGGGGTATTAGGATTTGTCAATGGCCTTTTCTGCATCTAAGGAAATGATTATATGGTTTTTCTCTTTCAGTTTGTTTATATGGTGAATTGCATCATTTTCCTATTTTCATACATTGAACCATCCCTTTAACTCTGGAATGAAGCACATTTAATAAAGGTTGATGATTTTTTGATGTGTTCTTGGATTTGGTTTAAAAGTATTTAATTGAGTATTATTGGATCTATGTTTATAAGGAAAATGATCAGCAATTTTTTTCTTTGTTAAATGTTTATGTGATTTGGTTTTTAGGGTAACAATGGTCTCATAAATGAATTTGGCAATCTTCCTTCTGTTTCTATTTCATGAAATAATTTGAAGAGTGTTGGTGTTAACTTCCAAGCACCAAACCCAATACCACCCATATTCAGTAAGATATACTGCTTCAGAATATATAACTACACTCTCCCATATTGATCAAGGGAGTCTTTAATACCTGATAATAAAGTAATCCAGGCAAATAATAAATAGAAAAAATTTGGAGCCATCTGAAATTATAAACCAAAGAAAAATAATAGATATTTGCACAATATTTCACCCAAACTCAATGGAATATAACTTTCTCTCTTCACCTCATGGGAGTTTCTTCCAAATTGACCACATACTCACAGAAAAAGCAAGCCTCAACAGACACAAGAAAATTGAAATAGTGCCCTACATCTTCTCAGACTACCAGAAATTAACAGCTAGATATCAACCCAAACACATACAATAGAAAGCTTAGAAACTCATGGAATCTGAACAACTCTTTGTTGGAAGAAAAATGGGCAAAGACAAAAAAAAAAAAGAAAAAAATTAAAGACGTCCTAGAATTGAATGAAAATGAACATTTACCACACCTATACTTATGGAACAACATGAAAATGGTTTTAATAGACAAATTCATAGCTCCAAGTGCCTACACTAATAAACCAGCAAACAAACAAATAAAAAAATTAAAAAAATGAATGAATGAGATCTAATACTAGCAACTTAAGAGCACACCTGAATGCTATAGAACAAAAAGACAAAATCACACTGAAGGGAATTAGACATGGTGAAATAACCAAAATCAGAGCTGAAATCAATTAAATAAAGAGCTGATAAGACATTTAAACAAACCTAAAACCCCTTATGAAATAGAAGCAGTCATTAAAAGTCTTCCAAGAATAAAAAAGCCAGGGCAAGATGATTTTAGTGGAAAATTCTACGAGAGTTTCAAAGAAGAGTTAATGTCACAGTTACCTTGGTACTCAAACACATTACGACTCAACAAAGAAAGAGCTATGTTAACTTTCTTAAATAACTCACCTGTGTGCCTGTATTCTCAGTGTCTTCAATTTTCAGTAATCATGCAATTTCCAGTCCAAATTATATTATATTTCATTTGAAATTACAACCCAAAACAAAAACAAACAAACAAGCAAAAATCACCTTATTTTCCAGTGTTGCATTTTACTCACTTCCTAAGGCTATTCTTTTGCAAAAATTTCTAGAACTTATAGTACAGATGAAATCAAAAGTGTTTGGTGAAAAAATGTTGGCTAGATGATGTGGAGTTACTATGTATGTCAGTGGCTAATGTACAGCATACAAGTTGCCAGGATACAGGTCATGCCATAGAAGGCCAGCTCAGTCAAAAATGCTTTATAGTCTATCTGATTCTCTTTACATCTATTCATGTATAAAAAATTTATTCAATAATACAACTACTGTTTTACTACTTAAAACATGAATTTTAGTGTCAAAAATTATATTAGATCTAACTGTCATGCTTAATAAATTTATAAATAGTGACACATTCTTATTTATAAAGCTTTCTTATATTTAAATGGATAAAATGTTTCTTTGTTGACTATAAGAGACCACATTAAATATTCTGAATATCACGAACATAAGCTAACTTTTAAATTATGAATTTTAGTGATACCTTCTTTAAATTTTAGGTAATAAATACATCATGTCAGAATAAAACAGTGACCATGATTAAGAAAAAATTCTTACTATCCCTAAAGTAGTACATGAGAGTGTTACTGAGTCACAATCATAAACTTTATCACAATAAGCATTAAAGTAAAACAGATAAACTCAAATATGACTTAGTTCTCTTTCTATAAGCATTGAATAAGAAACAGACATATGGCATGTTTCTCGGAAACTGCTTGTGGGAGTGTGAATTGGAATATGCCCATTTGGGATGCTATTTGGCATTACTACTAAGGATATATCTTTTTATATCCAGAATCTATGAATTCTACTGCTATCTATACTATAAAGAAAAATGAACAACTTTTCAAAGAAATGTACGAAATTTAAAGTATCAGCAGTATGATAACCCTAATTTAGAAATAAACAAAAGATCTCTTTAGAGTAATTTAAAAAAACAAATAGCAAAGAAAGAAACAAACAGAAAACAGACCACTGAAGTATTGAAGTTATATTTTTCCATCAATGTGAAAAATTACAAGAGAGGACAATTTTAAACAAGGTAAGATTCATTTACTTATGATTTCAAAGGGCTCACACGCACAATGGCTCGGCCAAAGAACACAGGAAGAATATAACATGTATGGAATTGACTACACACCCAAAAAAATCTCCACATGTATGCCACCAAAGTTATAGTGCCTCCATCTATTTCCTATTTCCAAAATTTTCCAAAACCTTCTAAACAGTGTACAAACTCATGAACCCAGTATCTACTATATAAACCTATAAGACACATTTTATGCACGAATTATACTAGAAAATACTACAAAGTAATGGTAATGAAAACACTGATTCAACTAATAAAAGAGCATGAATGGTCTTAGTAATTTAGAGTTGCTATAATAGTAGACCAAATACTGGTGTGTTTACAGACAACATAATTGTATTTCTCACAGTTATGGAGTCTGGGAAATGTATGAAGTGTGAAGAGTAATAATAATATATAGGAAGATCTACATTCTCATTCATAGTTAGCATATTTGGGCTTAGTTAATTTGTTGGGAGAAATTTTGAAATACCTTCATGCCCTTCTTATAAAGTTCCAATCCTTCACATGCATAAAAGCGTTGTCATCCTTGTGGTACTTCAAAATAGGTGTTGAATGCCTGGTTTCATATAATAGTAAAGAACTTCTTTCTTCTCCAGAAAACTAGTTTTTAGATTCCAACTCCCACATTAGAGAAGAGACAACCACTTACAATTCTAGTTTCAGTAGAACAAAGTCCTTTTCAGACTTCATTAAGCAAGTGAACACATATGTGTCAAGTTTTTCTGACCTGGTAAGCCTCTCCACCAATGCAATAATCCAAACAAACCAAATCAGACGGCATTAGAAAAAGCCCAGGTTTAATGGATGCCAGTGCTTCTGGTTGCCCCCCCCCCCAGGAAAACATGGAGAAAAGAAGAGGGGAACCAGAATGACTACATATTTGTTCTTTGGGGGCACAGTTTAAATAGCCTGTGTGAGTGGTCTTGACCCTCTCTGGGGAGGGGTCACCATTTGGCAGGCTTTCTTGGAGGTGGAGTTTATACTGAGGCAAGTCCCAGGGGAGGGGGTTTGAAATGGAATTTTCCACTCAAACATTCCAAAATGGATTCCAGGAGCTGGGGTGAAGCCTCCAGCCAAACATCCCCGACTTGTTGGAAAAAAGGGTACCAGGGAGCTGAGGTCACACTTCCAACCAAACATTCTAGATTCCTTTCCTGGTGTAGCATCCAGGAAAAAGAGGTGGAAGGCCACATTTTGCTCTGTGGATAACTTTGCCATAACCAAAGATAAGCCTCCAGGCTGAAGATCTTCTGTAACCATGTATATTCTTGGAGGTGCTATAGGATGCTGTAGGAGCCGAAATGTCTCTGTGTTAGAAGTTCTTTTGTTAAATGCCATACTCTCAGATTTGTAAAGGCACTTGTGAATTGGGTACCATTACCTGTAAGTTATATTCAAATTAGACATACAAGATAAATTTAATCATGTATTTTACCCAATTAGTTGCAGATTATCAATGATAGTAAATGTAAGAAGATTAAAAGGAGTATTTTAATAAGTTAAGAATACTAGCACATGGGGGGTACTTTTACCCAAGATGGCATTGAGGTCAAAATGGAAACTACCCATGTCTTTGTTTTCTTTTAGAGCTATTGTAATTTGGAGTTATAACTTAAAACATGCACACATACACACAGAGAAATAAGACAAGCTTACAAATGAGTTTTTGCCTCCTGAAAATTTATAACTTCCTGTTGTTGTCCTGAGGGAAAAAGCTGGAAGGGATGACCAAGTGAATGCTGCAGACTGAAAGCACTCATAGAAACCTTGCTCTGACTGCTACAACGTGTTGGCATTTAGTTGTATCCAGCAGTGTGCTGAGGATTCGTATGACAGCTGAAATGCAGTCGTCAGAATGCACACAATGACTAGAAGGAGGAATCAGAACAAAAGAAGGAAAACAAATAGGGTTTAAAGTTGAGTGAGTTTCCATGTAGCTAATGCCTAATACAAGCCATATCGTCTTTCCACTTTTGTTTCATCACATGGTCATATTTATCATATTCTGAGGGAAACCATACCAAGTATAAATGGAAATTGATTATTAATTGAAGCATGATACAATGATACATCACGTGGAGTTCTTTACCACAGTGGAAAATAATAATCTATTTGTAGAAAAGGTTATACTTTTGCAAGTCAATAGTTCAAAATAATAGAATTGATGTTGGTTTAAACATATAATTGTCTTCATAACCAATATTTCACTTCAAAAATATTGTAATATGACCATCTTGTCCAGTCTTGTTTCATGTATTTTAATTTTTATTTATGTATAGAATTATCAAAAATCAAGATATATTTTCTTAAGCAGCTGTGTATCAAAGTATTTTAAACTAGGTTATATAAATGCTTTACAACATCGGAAAATCTAAAGTTGTTCCTGAAAACTCATTTGTTTTCAAGGCCTCTCTGCCTTGAAAAAAATGACTTGGTGCATTATATCACAGTCCACCCCAAAGTCTTAGGAAATAGAAGCAATGCATCCATTATCCCTGCCACAATGTCACAATGTAACATTGTTGGCCTCTTTTTCATTTCCATTAAAATTCTCTTGTTCATATAAGACTAGTTCTCTAATGCCATATTCTGAGTCTTAATCAGAATTCGCTTTAATAATTTCCTACATTATCCCCCCTCAGCTATAACCTACTTCCCCAAATGCTTCAAATTTCTGCCAGATGTTCAATTCCAAGCTGGTTCAACATTTACAGGTATATTCATAAAAATGACTTACTCCTATGACTCAATTACTCAAGGCCATGCTTATATACTAGTTTTCAATTTCTTTAATAAAATATATGAAGTATACTAATTTTATAAAGAAAAGTATACTAATTTTATAAAGAAAAAAGTTCATATAACTTGAAATTTTCAGTTCTGAAGGGCGCTGTACTTTGACTATGGTTGAAAGAAAAATAAAGGGACAAGCAATGGCATCAAGAAACAGGAAAGTTTTACAACAGCTTCTCAGTTTCAAAAGGTCCCATTTATTAATTGTTTCTCTCAGTGTCTGTGCTATTGGGGTTATATTGAGGAAGTGGTCTCCTGTACCAATGCATTCAAGAGTACATCTTGCTTTCTCTTCTATGAGGTCCAGTGTGGTTTGTTATAGGCAGAGACGGCTTTAGGGATGCAGCGTGCTTATATCTCCAGTAAGCAATTTGTAACATGCTGCTCAACAGACCACATTTAAATGTTTGGCCTCCTTCAAGAGTCAGAGCTGTTGGTGCAACTATCATGAAACAGGAAGAAGCCATTTTAAAACAAACAGTTTTTTGCTGCTAATGGCGATTAAGGAAGACCTCTCTTACATGAGCCACAGTGTCCCTGCTCACTACCATCAAACAGAGCCCATCTGAAAAAAAAAATGTGGCTACCAAGAAGGTGCTCTAAACTCTGTTTTTGTGTGTAGGTGTCTAGAATTCCTTTTCAAGCTCTCTCAGGTTTTATGTGGATGTAGTGAGCCAAAATTGGTGTGCCATTCTGTAGGCGGAGATCCCTGCAAACCCAAAATAATCACGTAGAAACTATACTAAATGCAACACTGCTGGCCAATGACTCTAGCATATTAATAGCTAGCTCTTACATTTCTATTATTCTATATATTACCATGAGGCTCATGGTTTACTAGTATGGTTCTGGCTGGCAGCTTGTGTTTTTCTCCTTCAGCGGCTATATGGAATCCCTCTGGCTCTTGCCTACTCTCTCTATATGTAACTTCCAGTATGGCTATATTCTGCCCTGCTATAGGCTGAAGCAGTTTCTTTATTAACTAATGATAATATAACATATTCATAGCATACAGAGGAGAATCCCACATCAGTTGGTTTCATGTTGAGGTCTTTGATTCATTTGGATTTAAGTTTTGTTAACGTTGATAGATATGGATCTATTTTCATTCTTCTACATGTCGATTTCCAGTTATGCCAGCACTATTTGTTGACTATGCCTCATATATATATATATGTGTGTGAAATCAGATTCTTTGTTATAAATCAGGTGTTTGTAGTGTAAGGACATGAAAAATTTTGAAAACCTTTCAAGATCAAGAGGTGGTTAGGAAACTGGGTTCGAGTAAAAACCAAAAGGTGTCCCAAGATGTTCCTAGCGGCTAGCCACCTGTCGATAGCCAGCTTTGTGGTCCCTAACAGGGAACAAACAGAAGCAGAAATAACCGCCCGGGGAAGGGTAGGGGCATGTACAGAAGCAGAAATAGCTGCTTAAAGGAGGAAGGGGGCATGCAGCCGTAGTCCACACCCTTCGTTTAGCAATGCCAACTCCCTTGACCCAAAATAAACCCAGCTAGTGTTTTTTGCATATATATGTCAACACCAAATGAGGAACAGGAGCTCTCCCTACTGTGCTGCCTTGTGTGTTGAGCTCTCAGCCTGGCTTGGACTTTGCGCGCTGAATAAACTTTGCTTTTGCATTCTGGATGTGACTGGATTCTGGTGATCTCTCTGGGGGGTCTCAACGTGGGTGCAACAGTAGGTGCGTGGATTGATATCCAGGTCTTCAATTCAGTTCCATTGGCCCTCCTGCCTGATTTTCTGCCAATACCAGGCTGGTTTCAGTACTGTACATCTGTAGTAGAGCTTAAAATCAGGGTTTTAATGCTTCCAGAAATTCCTTTATTGTACAGAACTGTTTAGGATATCCTGGGTTTTTTGCTTTTCCTTATGAAGTTGATTAGTATTCTTTCAAGGTCTGTGGGAAAATTTGCTAAAATTTTGATGTGCATTGCATTGAATCTGTAGATTGCTTTTGGTAAGAATGCCATTTTTACTATATTAATTCTACCTACCCAAGAGCATGGGAGATCTTCAATTTCTTTCTTCAAAGATTTAAAGTTCTTCTCATATAGGTCTTACACTTGTTTAGGTAGAGTTACTCCAAGATATTTTGTGTTTTTCTTTGTGGCTATTATAAAGGGTGATGTTTCTCTGATATCATTTTCAGCTCATTTATTATCTTTATAAAGGAGACTTACTTATTTTCTTTTAGGTTAAACTTGTATCCTACTACATTACCGAAGTTGTTTATGAGTTGTAGAAGTTCCTTGGTATAATTTTTGTGGTCACTTATGTAAACTATCATATCATAATTAGATAGTGAGAGTCTGACTTCCTTTTTGATTTGTATCTCTTGATCTCCTTTTGTTGCCTTATTGACAAAACAGCAGCCTATAGAACGGGAAAATGTCTTCACCAAACCCATATTGGACATAGGGCTGATTTCCAAAGTATACAAGAATTAAAAAAAAAAGGTCATCAAAAGAATAAATAATCCAAAAAATGGGGGGTACAGACCTTAACAGAGAACTCTCAATAAATGAACTAAAATGGCTGAAAGATACTTAAGGAAGTGCTCCAAGTCCTTAGCCATCAGAGAGATGCAAATCAAAACAACTCAGAGGTTCCACCTTATACCTGTCAAAATGACCAAGATTAAAAACACTGATGGCAGCTTATGACAGAGAGGATGTGGGGTAAAAGGAACACTCCTCCATTGCTGAGGGGATTGCAAACTGGTATAGCAGCTTTGAAAATCAGTATGGTGGTTTATAAGAAAATTAGGAAACAACCAACCACAAGAGCCAGCAATATCACTTTTGGGTATGTACCAAAGGATGCTCAATGTACCAAAGGACATGAACTCAACTATCTTCACAGCAGTATTATTTGTCATAGAACCTGGAAACAACCTAAGTGCCCCTCAACCAAAGAATGGATAAAGATGTGGTACATTTACACAATGGAACACTACAAAGCTGAAAAAATGACATCTTGAAATTTGTGGGCAAATGGATGGATTTAAAAAAACATTCTATTGAGTGAGGTAATACAGACCCAGGAAGACAAATATAATATATACTCACTCATAAGTTGTTTTAAGACATAAAGCAAAGAAAAATCAGTTTACAGTTCACAATCCTAGAGAATCTAGACATCAAAGAGGACCTTACGTGAGTCATACATGGAACTAATCTACATGGGAAGTAGAAAAAGACAAGAACTCCTGAGTAAATTGGGAACATGTGGATAATGAAGGAAAGTAGAAAGGGAGGGGAGGAATGGAGAAGAGTGGAGAAAAATACATAGCTCAATGAAAACAATAAAAAATAGAAACCACAAAGCATTGAATGATTTAGGGACTGTATTTATAATTTTACAGCATTTTTTTCTTATTTAAACTCATTTAAAGAGATCAAATATTCTCTATATGGTAACACCAAAGAGCAAAGTCATTTTCATTAGGTTCATAAGTATGATGAAATAATTTATTTACATCTTTCTTCAGAGTCTAGAACATTATCTAGTAAATAATAGATTTATCAGTTGAATGATTATAGTTGATATAGTGAAGGATAGTTATCAGTAAGATATACACACATCTTTTATCTTTCTGAGAGATTGGAAATTGAAAACTTCATTTTCACTATAATTTTTGAGATTATGATATATTTACATCATTTCTTCTTTCTTCTTCATCTCTTCAACCATTGACATGTACATAACTACCATGATGTCTTTTAAATTTTTGGTCATATTTCTTTAATTGTGTTATTGGTGGTGGTGGTGGTGGTGTGTTACTAAATATAAATACATACTGAAACTTCTTAAATCAATGTGTGACTAGGTGACTTCTCAGGAGCGAGGAATAGGCCTCCTATATTAGGCTGCTAGAAAACAATCTCATCTCTTAACAATATTTTTTCCAATATGTTTATGAATATTCTTTGCTAACAATCATTCTAAAATAAAATTATTTTTCTGTTTGTAAATGCCATATATTAGAGGTTCCAATTAATTAGATTGTTAATATGTACTCAATTTCTAGACAGATAATAGAGAGAAAGCAGCTTTTGCAGTCTTCCTTTCCATCTCCAGCATTCTTCCAATATACACTCAGAACAAAAGATAAGCAGTCACACAATGATATTGTACATCAGGTACCCATTTAGGAGGCACTGTTTGTAGATTGCAATAGCACCTTTCATTGATTAGGTTCTCATTTAACATTGCTGCATGAAGAAGCATTAAATAAGTCTTTTTATTCAATCCTCCAATGTGCATTCATTTTACTGTGCTCTATGGGCTCTATTACCACTTAGTCTTGCTATGCATACTTTGATATAGATTCTTGGGTAGTTTCCCAGCCTGCTTTGCCCATGAGTGATGTCTTGAGAATGTAAGACTGTCACTGCTTCCAGAAATCATCTTGCTAGTGGCAAAATATAAATATACATGCTAGAAAAAGAGCTCTTAATTATAACCAGAAATAGAGGTTTCCATTTAGAGCAACATATTTCTAAACAGATTTTGAAAAATTTATTGAAACATGAACAAATAGATTTTGCAACCTCTGGAGCATTTCAGTCTTTATATTTTCTTTTATATTTTTTAGCAATTCTTCTATCATTAGTGGAAGAAGACCAGATCTAATGATCCCATAACAGCAGTGTATAGTTTGGTACCTGGAATCACTAACTACTTTTAACTGCTAAAATTTTTGTTGTTAGATAATCTCAGATGATAAAGGCCTTGGAAGCTTAAAATCCCCGAAATTAAAAGCTTGGTAAAACTCTGGGACTTCCAATAAAAAAAAGAGAGTTAATTAGTGATTATCCTAATAGGTTAGTTAACACCCTTATCTGGAAATACCTTCTGCCTACCTGGCATAATAGAAGGAAGGGTCCCTTGCTTGTGGAGTCTGCCTGCCAAGCTGTGATTCCTCCATTCTTCTTCTGGACCAAGCAAGGGAAAAATAAGGTGTGGGATCTCTATAATAAGATATGTGATCTCTTTATTATGACTTTTATGTCATCCTGGTCTATTATGCATTTCATTCCATATCACGAAGTCAGCATCAGATTATAACATCTATAATGTAGGAACATGTCTTCAAAAGTTTCTGAATACCTCCCCCTCTCTCTGTGATTTCCGGTACAAGTTATTTGGAATCAATGACCAGCATCTCCATGCTGGAGCTAATAGTTTTAGTCAAAGCTAAGTTAATGTTCCAATTCTGCTCCATGAGTCTTTTCAAGTCTCTCTTTACACCCAACCCTTTTCAAGATATTTATGTACAGACAAATACTGAACTTAACAACAAAGTTTTCAGTTTCCCTTTTTTATGCACCTTCTAACTCACAATTTATGTTCCTTAGAAATGCCCAAGGCATTCAAACATCAAAAAGACATTGACCTGGTACTTTCTATTTAAATACTTATCTAGGGAAATGAGAAAGTAGTAGATGTCATTTTCAAAATCCTCAAGTTTTTATTTTGGCAAGGTATTATGCAAGCACTTTGTAGGAGCAATATTGAGTACTTTATCACTTGTTATTTTTTTTCTTTAAAGAAAATGTGTTATGTTTAATTTCTTCGAAACTGTAAAGATTCATGTCAACTATCTAGCTTGTCAAGGTCAGTTATTTGATAAGTAGGGATCATTTCTTCCTTAAAAAAATTCTTGCTTTTACTAAATAATTCCCAGGTAATAATTGGTACTTCCAGTGATTTGTAAAGACAGTCTGAGTGTAGGGTCAAACTAACCCTTCATTAAATCAAAGCGGTGAACCAGATGCTTAGAATAAAGACGATAATTAATCCATGGTCTTGTAGGAGAACAAAGACTCATTTGAATAAGGCATTTATATGCTGAAGTAATTTCTTTTGTTCTTGTTTTGTTTAGTATCTAATGGTAATTGAATTCATTAGAGATTTGGACCCTCAATAGATAGCATTTATTGTGTGGAAGCATATCAACATTTGAGAATGTCTTCTTGCATGTAACAGTAGCATCAATTTAATTGTACATTGAGATGAAGCTTATCTAAAATGAAATCATATTAAAAGTTGGTACTAAATTCTACATTGCTTTTGTAGATTTGTTTTTTAGTGGCAATCATGAAAGAACATTTCTTTAGAAAGACAGTAAACAAAACAATCTATCAAGCTTGGATAAATGTAAGTAGGTTCAATACCAAAATTTCATTCACTAATTATGGCCCTTATTAAAAATTTTTGTGAATTTTTCCCTGTTGTAATAAAAAGAAAAATATGTTTTGACTATAGACTATGCTTTTTTAAATATTTAATTTTTAATATTTTATTTATGTATAAATATATTTGCCAGTGTTACAGAATATGTACATGAATGCAGGTGCTCATAGAAGCTAGAGGCCTTAATTATATATGGAACTTGAGTTACAGGTGGTTTTGAGCTACTAGATAATGGTTGTTCAGCCCAAACTTTAGTGTGAGAGCAGTTCATGATCTTTATTGTTGAACTATCTCTATAGTCTATAAGCCCCTCTAGGTCTTAACAAAGACACTTGCAGTTCTATTTACATGATTTCACTCTTGCTACACACAAGAAAGAAAAATACCAGAAGATGAAATCTAAAGGCTTTGAAAAAACAAAGCAAAGCATGCTTTTCTTGTGAAACTAAAGCCACATAAATCAAACAAACAAAAAACTAAAACTCTCCTAGAAACATAGCTTTAGGAGCTGAATGGCACAGGAATTAGGAGGAGGAACTTTTTTTTGCAGAGGACCTGAGTTCATATCCCGTAAGTCTCTTCACAACTGTCTGTGACTCTGTTACAGGGTACCTGATGCCCTTGTCTAGCCTCTGAAACCAATAGGCATTTATTTAGTGCACACATATACATGCAGAAAATGCTCATGTATATTATTAAATATTTGGGGATAAATATTTGAATATATGTGTATATTAGCATATGTATTATCAACTTCCAGAACCAGAATTGTATTGACACATCAAATCCAAAATGATGTTAATCCATGAATTCAATGAATATCATATTTATATTTCAAAAAATGCCACCATTTTGTTGTTTCAAACAAATATAGCAATAAATATTCTGTACCAAGGAAAGTTCTAAAAATGAAAAAAGGACATTTATAGAATACATATGTGGAGCAGTCACTAACTAAATTGAAAATAGTTAAGGGAAAAAGATAAGAAAGACAAATAATTGTGAGAAGCATGTTTGCTAATTTAAAGTGCTTCCAGTAGGTAAACAGAAAAGGATATTATTTTCTGTTCAATTTGTTCTTCCTGTTGGGAGGAACAAAGTTTGGAAAAATATTTCTTGGAATAAATTTTATTGAACATATAATACATTTATTGTTAGAGTATAATAAGTCAGAGCTTTCAGAGCATTTAACATAGTTAAGAATTATTTTCCCTGCTCTGTGACTACTGGCGAATGACAGCCTTACACCCATACACATGGGAAGTATCCATTGTATATAAGGGCTATACAATTCATTCATTTTATAGCTGCAGAGATTGGACTGGCGAGATGGTTTAGAGGTTAAGAACACTCATTTACACAATGGAGTACTACAGAGCAGAAAAAAAAACACCTTGAATTTTGCAAGAAAATGGATGGAGCTAGAAAACATCATTTTGAGTGAGGTAACCCAGACACAGAAAGACAATTATCACATGTACTCACTCATAGGTGGTTTTTAAACATAAAGCCAAGAAAACCAGCTCACAACTCACAATCCCAGAGAACTTAGACAACAATGAGGACACTAAGAGAGACTTACATAGATCCAATCCACATGGGAAGTAGAAAAAGACAAGATCTCTTGAGTAAATTGGGAGCATGGGGATCTTGGGGGAGTGTTGAAGTGGGGAGGAGAGAGGCAGGGAGGGGAGCAGAGAAAAATGTAGAGCTCAATAAATATCAATAAAAAAAATACCAGTCAGTTCTTCCAGAGGTCCTCAGTTCAATTCCCAGCAAACACAAGGTGGCTCAAAACTCCTTAATAAGATCTTTTGCCCTCTTCTGGCCTACAGTACATGCAGGCAGGATATTGTATGCATAATAAATAAATCTTAAAAAATAATTCATTAAAATAGTTGTTTATGGGACATTTAGGAATTTGTTCATTGAATAGTGAAAGGTAGAAATGGGTAGAATATGTTCATATTTCACTGTATACATACATGAAATTTTCAAAGAATAATTTATTTTAGACAACTTAAAAAGAAAAATATGAAAAGATAACTGAGACTCCATTCTACATAAGTAAGAATGGTTGTCATCAAGAAAGAGTAAACAATGAACATTAAATATGATATTAGTGAAGAAGAACACTTATTCACTGCAGGTGAAACAATAAATTAATGTAGTCAGTATGGAACTAATTATGTAGATTTCTTAAATAAGTAGAATTTCTATATATCTAAGCTATACTAATACTGGGCATATATCCTAAGGCTTTATATCCTACCAGGCAAGTTCATGTTTATTGCTGCATTATTCACAAGCAAGAATGAAAGTAATGAAATTCACAAGTAATGAAAATATGGTACAGATAAACAATGGAAAAAGTTTATGGAAAAATGAAACTTACATATAAATGGATAGATATGGAAATTATTATATTAAATTACCTATCTCAGAATGACAAAAACTAGATTCTCTCTCATACATGAGTCCTATCTTATGATATCTTCATGAAAGTGTACAAATATGAGTGACTACTGAGTATAGCCTATTAACCTCCCACAAAACTATATTGTGAGAGGGGAAAAATGGCATCTATAAGAAAAGTGTCATAGGACACAAGTGACTTTGTAAAGAGAAGGAATTAAGGGGTACAAAAGGGTGTCTCAAAGATGGGGAAGGAAATAGCAACACTTTCTTTTGAGAATGCTATCATAAAAAGCTGAAGATATGAGTTGGTGGGAACACTTGTCTTCAGTGCAAGATAGCAGGCCTGATTTCATTCCAAAATGGCACTCACACAACAAGCCATGCTTGTTTATGCAACCATCTTGTATCATGGAAGACAAGACATTAGAAGACAACTGTGCTTTTCTGGCCATCAGTCTAATCAACATCCACAAAGAATATTGTCATGAGAAAACCTTATTTAGAACAATAGGGTAGACAGTGATAGAGCAGGACACCTGATGTACTGCTCTGGCATCTGGGTACACATGGGTGCAGGTACCATTAAATACACTTATATGTACATTACATATACACACACACTAGTATATTGTAATGAAATCTAATATGACATAAGCTAATTAAAAAATTAAGAAACTATAATTTAAAAATTTGGTGTGAAGAAGAGGAGAATGTTGAGGCACAGATTGAGGGGAGTGATGTAAGGATATTTGATTTACTAGGACCTCCCAAGAGAAGGGACAAAGAAAGAAGTAGGAGTAGCACAGAACAGTCAAAGGTCATTGCTTCTGTCTGCAAAGACAGTAGGGGCCTAAAGAGATGGGAAGAACTGTGCACAAACACGTTGTTTTATACATCTGGTGGCACAAATAGTGGTTCATGGATGTAAATTACTCCTACTTCACCCTAAATGTTTGTTCACAAAAATTGTAGGTATTTCTGAATGTGGCACAATACCAAGAAAGAAGTGTAAGAGAAATGTGGTGATGAAAGAGAATGACCTCTGGAAGCTCATGAATATGAATGTTTAGTTCCTATTTAGAAGAACTCTTTGGGAAAGATTAGGAGGTGTCATTACTTTCGACAAGATATTCCAATGGGCTGGGATTTGAGGTTTCAAAAATCTCACATCTTTTTTTAGTTAGCTTTCTCTCTCTCTCTCTCTCTCTCTCTCTCTCTCTCTCTCTCTCTCTCTCTCTGCTTTCACTCTCTCTCTCTCTGCCTTTTCTCTTCCTCTCTCTCTTCCTCTCTGCTTGTCTCTCTCTCTCTCTCTGCCTTATGCTGTAGACAAAGACATAAGCCCTTAACTACTGTCCCTGTGTCATGCCTGCCTTCCCAGATGCCATGCTCCCAAAAATTATATTCATGAACATTTGAAATTATAAGCTCCAAATAAACTTTCTTCTATAAATAAACTTATTAATGGTGCTATAGTACAATAAAAGATAACTAAGACCTCAGACTTTATGGAGATTTATTGAAGATAAATTATTTATTGAGATTTATTATTTAAATATAAAATACTTAAACGTATATCATAAATGGGGCTAAGAATGAAAGAAGAAATTATGAGTGTAGAAAGCAATATATTGGTTCCAAAAATGATCAAATGATGTAATGGATAACTCACCAAGTGACGCAGCATACTGCAGTTATCTTAATAGACGAGTGTATGGACTAAATATGGTCATCATGGTCTTTTACTTTTTCTTTTGCCATGTACTAAAAAGAACAATAAAAAAGAAAGTAAAAAGAAAAATATAATTTCATAAATATTGATACGATTGACCAAAAAGCTTGAAGAGAGTATTGTAAGAGTAGAGTGAAAAACCAAACAGATTAAGCACTGTGATGTCACAGAACACATATACAGACACAAATGGACAAGCGGAGGCTGATGAAGTTTTGCACAGTGTAGGCCTCAAACTTGATTGCTAAGTGTTTGCAGATAATGATATATGGTGTGGAAGAATACTGAACTGTGGTAAAGTCACTGGAAGTGAACAAAACTGAAAGGTTAAGACACTAAAGAACTCACACAGAAAGGAGTTACATTACTTCTCAATGTGAAAAGTACTTCAAATATAATGGTTAATAAGAGAAGTATTAGAAGATGTCAATAATAGTGACAGCCAAGAAAACTGGCTTTACTAGAAAGCAATTGAAGAACGCTTCAAAATGGATGAAGAAGAATAAGAAATTAAATATTTCAGAGGAGAAAATGTGTGGCATTTAGAATCTGCAAGTCCTGAACTCAGGAACTGAGTCTACTATTTATCAGTTCTGTTGCCTTATGTGTCAGAACACTTGTTTTCTCAAAACTAGTAAAATTTAGCTTCATTTAGTATGGTGATTATATTATTGTTCAATACCAAGGAAAGAGTTAAATATTATAATGGTTATATATTCTTTTTAAATGCTTGCTTGCAGTATGAAATGAGTGTTCATGTAAAATAAAATGTACAAATACTGTTATATTCCTCAATTTTTTTCATTTCCACCTTTTAAAAGAGTTTCTATTTCGAAAACAGTAAAAATAATTAAGCACATTTCTTATTGTTTTTTGAATATGTCAAAGTAATTATAATACATCAAAACATTTTCATCTTTGAGTAAAATAGATACATATCTCTTGAGCTTGGCAGTAGCATCACTGCCTCCTCTATTAGATGATAATATGCCTTAGGATTCTCTTTAATTGAGTGATTTATGTACAAAGGCTTTGTGTGACTGCAACTTGCCTATATCTTTACTATCAAATCATAAAAAATGAGTCCTACTTTATAACTTTTTATAAAATGAGCATATATTTTTCTATTTTAAATATCATCTTAATATAAATGCAATTTATCTTAAGATAATTTAGAGCCTACATATGCAACTCTTTGCAAAGACTGTTATTTCAGAATATTGATTGGGCTGTAAATAATCTGAAAATAATTTGGTTATCTTTAAAGGCTGAAGTATTTTAAATGATAATAATGTTGATTATTCATGTTTATTAAGATTGAACATAATGTAAATGGTTTTGTTACTTATTTTCAAATATTATTCTTGTCATGTTAGCTCTTAAAAATTGCTAGCTTCTTCTACAACCAGCTGTACATTGTAACAAAAATGTAACAGTTTATTGATGGAAGACTTTGAGTAAAAAGGGGGAGAGAGCAGAAGATAATTTAAGAAGAAAATGTGATGTAAGTGATTATTTTCATTTTTTTATTAACCATAAAACAATATTCCATGTTTAAACTATGGAAAAATAATATAAGGACCCACTTCAGTCTTGTGAGAAATTCCACAGCTACCATTGGCCCTGTGATTGTAGTCTGGGTGACTGCTGCATGGCAACTCCCTAGTCAGAAAAAAATGGTTCGATACCTTGAAATACAGCCTTCACAACTAGAGTACATGTAGGTTCAAGGACTGTAATCTTCTTTTTTTCTTTTAAGCAGTCACTGCGTTTAAACAATTCTTTCCATACATATAAAAGTACCTCTTTTCTCAAAGTAAAGACTGTGCAGATACAATAATAAAATATCACACTTTCAATGTGTTCTCTTCAATTATTCTCAATTTTCCTTTCTCCTTCATCCACTGTAGTGCTAACAGAGACTTAGAAAATCCAAACTGTGGATTAACTTTTGTAATTTCATTGAGGAATGCTGGTAATTTAAAACTGAGATTCATAATACTCTACATTTTCACAAAGAGCTTGGTTTAAAATCTAACATCAACATACAAAATATAACATCAGGATTCTACAAAGAACATTTTTCTCCACACAGATGAGGGCTCTCAGAATAGACAAGAACTCTACGGGTATTTATGACAAAACTTTATTGCATTTTTAAAATCAGTTGTGCTCTGCACACAATTTCAGATTTTACTGCTCCCTGGCATTAGAGTCTATCTCTCTTCCTGAATGTAAAACACTTGTCTATTCTAAGCACTTTATCAAGCTATTGTTAAAAATTAATGGACCTATGATTTTTGTGCACTTTGAACATCTTACATACTTGAATGTTCTGTTTGAGGTGCCACTCTCATAGGCTTTTTTGATCCTACCCCTGCCCCCAAATCTGGATAGTTCCTTAAGAATTTTTTTTAAACATACTTATTTACTTTAAAGGGAGCAGATACTATTCTAAAATGGAGGGAATGAGAACATGAGGAAATGGATTAGAGTAAGGAGAGGGATGGAGTGGGAGACCAATGAAAGAGATATCTTGATAGAGGGAGACATTATGGGGTTAGGGAGAAATCTGGTGCTAGGAAAATTCCCAGACTCCACAAGGATGACTTCAGGTAAGACTCCTATCAGTAGTGGAGAAGGTGCCTGGACTGCCCTTATCCTGTAATCAGATTGGTGACTACCTCAACTGTCATAATAGAACCTTTATTCAGTAACTTTCGTAGTTCTTTCAGAATTCTGTTTAATGTATTTTGGTTGTATCCAGTCCTCTTCCCACTTCTCTCCGATCCACTGTACTTTCCCTACCCACAAAACTTAGTGTTGGTTTTTGTTGCTTTTAGGTTTCTAATTTGATCAAATAGAGTTTTGCATAATTGTCCCTTATTCACTCTAGGATATGTGGCCTTTCCTGGTGAGTATATATCACATCATCTGCCATATCTTTAACAAAAGATTTCTCTGCTTCTCGCAGCAGTTATCAACTGTTCAAATGCTATCTATCTCTGGCAGAAACTTATTCCTACCCCAAATTTCCATGTTAACACTAAAGATAATTCCAAAAAGTCATGTGGAAACTTACTAATATAGAAGCTTCCTTGTAGTAGGGAGGCCATTAGTTTGTTTCCCAGCCACCAGACAGCTCAGATCTGAAACAGTCACACAGAAAACATATTATTTAAATCACTGCTTGGCACATTAGCTGTAGCTTCTTATTGTCTAACTCTTACTGTGCATCACCATGAGGTCATGGCCTACCAGGAAAATTTCAGCATGGTGTCTGTCTCCAGTGGTGACTCCATGGCTTTCGTTTGACTCTGCCTCCTTTCTCCCAGGATTCAGTTTAGTTTTCCCCACCAAACGAAGTTCTACCTTGTTATAGGTTCAAAGTAGTTTCCTTATTCATTAGCCAATAAAAGCAACACATAGACCAAAGGACCTCCCACACCAATTCCTAAAATAGTACATACACATATATAAAGAGAATAAATTCAGTCAACTTATAATGGGGTTATGATGACCTATTAGATATTACAGGATAGCTACTAAAGAGCCAGTTCAAGACTGAATAACCTCCTTTGGAGTTTTTGGCAATTGAGGTCCCATAGATTGTCAAACATTACAGGCTATTGCTAATAATATTGTTTAACCTCCAGACCATGGCACTAAGACCCTAATGCTGAAGACACTATACACTGGATCATAGAATAAGAAAAAAATCAAGTTGAAAGTGGCCTGTATGCTTCATTCTTACTGGCTATATTTCATAGTATTGGAAGGTGCTATACTCACTACCAGAAGAATAGAAGGACCAATTTTTCCTTGTTTAATGATAATTATCTTCAGATATAATTCTAAATATTAAATAATGAGATATGATAGTTTGTTCTAGACAGTTTGGGTTATCTCTGCTTCTGTATTTTACTATCTGTTTTTGCATTACATGTCTTAGGCAACAAAGGGTATAGATTTGGGTGAGTTGGGAGGTGGGGATCATCTGGCAGAAGTTGTGGAGGGTAAACAACAATCAGAGTTTATTTTTTGAATAGAATTTATTTTTAAGAATTTATTTTTCAAATATAAAATAAATAAAAAATATTGCATACATATTACCACATTCATCTAGGTCCAGCACTTGAGATGTAGAAGTAGGAGGATCATGAGTCTAAAGACATTGTTGGTTATAGAATAAAATAAAGGCTTGCATGGACTACTAGAGATCTTCTCTCAAAAATTTTTGTAAAAATATTTACATGTATACATACATGTGGGTATATAAATCCAACCTACTGAATTCACTTAGTATTGTTCGTATATGTATATCTCTAGACTGAACACTTGGTACTAGATAACCACTTAGGGAACTCATTCTTAGGAAAGATTGATTCTTTCTCAGCTGTCATTAATAGGAGATAATGCATTAAAGTAGACGGAAGGTTTAGAGGTAGAGGAATGGGAACAGTGGGAGTGGGTATCAGTACAGTAAAAGAGGATTAATGATGATCAGAGCATATAATACACATGTGTGAAATGCCATAAAAAAGCCCATTACCTACTGAAATGAATAATTGCTAATCAAAATGAAAAAAATCATTGAAGACATTGTTTAAAACAATATATAGAAACCCATGATTATTATTCTATAATGTTATTATTTCATTAATATTCTATTTTTATCACTGATACAAATGGAATAAAATTTAACTTGCTTTATAAACTTAAGGCCATATTGCAAAATCTAATTAGGCAATCATTCTAATAATTCAAGAGATACCTTACTTTCTTTCTAAATTACTACTAAACCTAACTACAGCTTTTATAAGTGGGAGTACAGTTAGATTATTGTGTTGCTATATATGAGTTTCAGAAACTCCTTTTACTTTTAAGACATTTTTGCATGATAATTATGAAATTATGAAAACCACACTACATAATTCTCACTGTTGCTTTGAAGATTCTTTTTCTTGTTAATAAAAGAATTAGAAAAATGACTCAGAATGAAGTTAGAGGACTATTTTGTCAGAGTTTACAATAAGAAACAGGAGAGCAAATCTTTAATCTAGGTAACTGCAAGAATGAAGGCAGAGAAGAATTTGTATTTGAGTTTGAGTTGTGGATCAAGAAAGCAAGCAGGTTCATCAGGGTTCTGTATATAGCTACAGGGTTGGGGAGGGTGGGGTCTTCAGATATTTAGGCAAAGAATGCTTGTTCATTTCCTAGCTTCCCAGACACAAATAGTAACACAGAAACTCCCTGCAACCTTGGTGGAACTCTGAAACAAGGCTAGTTACAAAACTGAGGGGACCAAGAGGTGAGTGACCAGGCATGTGGTGGCACACCCCACTCCCTAGGACCTCCATAGTGGGTCAAAACCCCAGGCCTCTCCCAAAACTGCCTCAGCTTCTCTAGCTAACCAGCAGGAGAGTTTCCTGCACTTAGGCTGCCCTAATACCTACCCCCATCCACCAGACCCTGCAAGCTACTAGCCCCATCTCACCCCCAAACTTCACTGTCCTCCTACAACCTTGGTGGAACACTGAAACACAGCTTTCTACAACACTGAGGGGACCAAGAGATAAGACAAAGAGAGCAAAACAGGGGAGAGGACCAAGAGACCGGGCTTAGAGAGACCTCAGTGGCTCCCTGAGAACAGACATCAACAGTACATAGCAGATCAAGAACAGTTACCAAAGACTCAGACAGTCAGTGCAAGAATTGCACAAAGGCACAAAAGACATAGCCTGTCTCATTTGAAAGAAGAGATTTGTAGGCACCAATGTAAGAATTCACCCAATAACTTAAAAAGCAACAGGGTAACATCAGAATCAAGTGGTCAGACTTGACCACCCTAAGCCAAAAGAAGTAGAAAAATAAGACATTAAATGTAACTTCACAAAGAAGATGGAGACCTTTAAAGAGGAAATGAAATGCTCCCTTAAAGAAATGGAGGAAAAGACAAAATATTAGAAGAAATTAGTAAATCCCTCAGAGAAAACCAAGAAAAAAACCAAACAGGTGAAGCAAATAGTCCAAGACTTGAAGACTGACATATAGGCAATAAAGAAAACATAAACTGAAGGAATTCTGGATATGGAAAATCTGGGTAAATGAATAGGAACTACAGAAGCAAGTATAACCAACAGCATACAAGAGATAGAAAAAAAATCTCAGGTGCTGAAGATACTATAGAGGAAATAGATTAATTGGTCAAAGAAAACATTAAATTCAACAAATTCTTAACACAAAACATTCATGAAATATGGGACACCATGAAAAGACTAAATCTAAGAATAAAAGGGATAGAAGAAGGAAAAGAACTCCAGCTCAAAGGTACAGAAATTATATTCAACAAATCATAGAAGAAAACTTTCCTAACGTAAAGAAGGATATCCCTATGAAGGTACAAGAGGCTTACAGAACACCAAGAGAATGGATTAAAAAAAAGTCTTCTAGCCATATAATAATAAAACTGCAAACCTTGTAGAATAAAGAAAGACTAGTAAGAGCTGCAAAGATAAAGGTCAAGTAACATATGAATGTAGACCTATCGGAATTACACCTGACTTCTCAATGGAAACCATGAAAGTCCTGGGCAGATGTACTGCAGATACTAAGAGACCATGGATGCAAGCAAAGCCTACTATACCCACCAAAGGTTTCAAACACCATCAATGGAAAAAACAAGATATTCCATAACAAAAACAGATTTAAACAATACATATCCACAAACCCAGCCCTACAGATAGTACTAGAAGGAAAATCCCAACCCAAGGAAGCTAACTGTACCCACAAAAACACAGGCAACGGATTACCTCCCACCAGCAAAACCCAAAGAAGTGAAACAGACAAACAGTACTACCGAAAAAAACAGGAATTAACAACCACTGGTCATTAATATCTCTTAATTATCAATGGACTGAATTCACTTATAAAAAGTCACAGGCTAAGAGAATGGCTACAAAAACAGGATCCATCCTTCTGCTGTATACAAGAAACACACCTCAACCTCAAAGACAGACATTGCCTCCGAAAAGGGTTGGGACAAGGTTTTCCAGTCAAATGGACCTAAGGAACAAGCAGGTGTAGCTATCCTAATATCTAACAAAATTTATTTCAAACTAAAATCAATCAGAAGAGATGGAGGACACTTTATACACATAACAGGAATAATCCATCAAGATGAAGTCTCAGTCTTGAACATTGTCCAAATACATGAGCAACCACATATGTAAAAGAAACATTACTAATGCTTAAATAGCACATCAAATACCACACACTAATAGTAGGAGACTTCAGCACTCCACTCTTGCCAATAGACAGTTCAACTAGACAGACCTTAACAGAGAAATAAGAAAACCAACAGATGTCAAATGGACTTAACAGACATCTATAGAACATTGACCCAAACAAAAAAAATATACCTTTTTCTCAGCATCTCATGGAACCCTCTCTAAAATGGACCACATACTCTGTAAAAAAGCAAACTTCCACAGACCCAAAATTTGGAATAACCCCCTGTATCTTATCAGACCACCATGGCTTAAAGTTAGAATTTAACAACACTACCCTCAGAAAGCATACAAACTCATGGAAATTGAGCAATGGACTTTTAAACCACCCCTGGGTCTAGGAAGAAATAAAGAAAAAATAAAGACTTCCTAGAATTCAATGAAATGAAGGTACATTGTACTCAAACCTATGGAACACTATAAAAGCATTGTTAAGAGGAAAGTTAATAGCACTAATTGCCCACATAAAGAAAGTGGAGAAAGCTCACACTAGTGACTTAACAGCACACCTGAAAGTTCAAGACAAAAAAATCAGACTCACCCAGGAGAAGTAGAAGACAGGAAATAATCAAGTTGAGAGCTAAAATCAACAAAATAGAAACTGTTGTGAGAAGCTACTAGTTAGTTCTTGGCTGCCCAGCCACAAAATAATCACACAGAAATCATATTATTTGCAGCAGTGTTTGGCAAATAGCTTAAATGTATTTCTGGCTAACTCTTATATCCTAAACTAACCCATTTCAATTAATCTGTGTATCACCACATGGATGTGGCTTACTGGGTAAAGGTCCATCCCAAGTGTCTGTCTCCTGTGGGGTTACATGGAATCTCTCTGACTCTGCCTTCTTTCTTCCAGCATTCAGTTTAGTTTTCACTGCCTATCTAAGTTCTGCCTTGCTATGGGCCAAAGCGTTTCTTTATAAAAGCAAGACACAGAGAGAAGGACCTTCCTTACCATTTCCATTTTCTGCTTAAAAAAAAGGAAGATTTAAACTTTAACATAGTAAAATTTAATAAAGCAAATCAGTTTCAAGCAAGAATTATAGTTATATTTATCACAACTAAGTAAAACTATAACTATATATTCATCAACTCCATCATAGACTACAGAAGGATATAATATTACCTAAGTAAACATGAAGTACATTATAAGCAACTTTCAGAACTCTAGAATTGACAGAGACAA
>PVIU01022824.1:0-28597 GCA_004026605.1 Ondatra zibethicus | reverse complement strand
GGACAGTTCTACGGCCACACCCACAGAGACAGCCTTATGGTTCTTTCGGATAAAAAAGGTAATGAATGTGACCTGCATGCATGTCCCAGGCCACCTTCCTGGAGCACAGCTGTGCCTGACCAGTGTGCTCACTGATTAGGGCATTTAAAGCTTTGTCTGAAAGCGAAGTCCCTTGCCATTTCTTATTTATCTTGAATGGTTATAGGCTTAGTGCCCAACTAATAGGATTAGACACGTGACTAGATTTCTGCACCACAAGCTCTGGCTCTGGTCAGCTCTGTGGGGCCAGTATTGCTTGTTTGTTATCCGCACAAAGCCTCTGAAACCTTAGCTCACTCCAAGTTTCCGTCAGACTCTTGAGTTTGCAGAACTAATACTGTTTGTTATTTACCTGCTAGGTTCAAATTTCTCTTCATAAGACTCTGTTTATTTTTTTCTCAGGATTTAAAGGACAGATCACAATTCACAGAATGCCTTAAAATATTCAGCACATTCTTAATTGCTCTTGTCAGTTTCTCACAATAAGAGAAGGGAACACTTCACATTTACAGAATAATAAAAAAAAAGAAAGGAACACTATGCTAGGAGAAGTTATAACAAGAAACAATAAGAGTTTGATTTTATATAGATAAGAGGAAAACAAGTTGCATTTTCATCAGTATTTTGACAATATGTTTGAAATGTTTGTCTCTCATCTAGAAACAAATTATCTTATATCAAATGAATACTTTAAAGTTTGATCTTTTTAGATCATATGACTTTTTGAGAGAGAGAGAGAGAGAGAGAAAGAGATTTGTTATGACACTCTGCCTGACCTGGAACTCACTATGCAGACCAGGATAGCCTCAAACTCAAGTCTACCTGCCTCTGTCTCCGAAATTCTAGCTTGTATCAATCAGATTATTATATAATTATTGAAACTTTGTTTTAGGCACGGTAATAAAAACCAGATCATTTTGTTGTGGTTGCTGTTGCTGTTGTTTAAATGTGTGTGTAAGTTGTGGTAGACTTGTTTTTTTGTGAAAAATTTTCAAATATATATAAAGGTTAAAAATATGATCAGCAAATCCCTGTTTACTCACCATTTGTATTTGATATGTATCAAGATCTTGCTGTATTTATTTATCATCTATCCATCCTCTATTATCTCTTAGTCATCACTATCATCTATTTATTTATCATTCAGCCAATTATCTGTCTATATAAAATCTATCATCTCTTTGTCAACTATGACTGTATCAATCATCTATATCTATCTATTTATCTGTCATCACTTCTCTATCTAATCCATAACCTATCTGTCTTTTATCTCTCATCTATCTGCCATCTACTTATCTGAAGTGTTTAAAAGTGACGTTCAAACATAAAGTCAGTTATAAATCTGCAGAATTCTGTATTCATTGTCTGAAAATATACATATTATATATTACCATAATAACATTAATTCACTTAACAAAAATCAGTAATAGCTCTTTGGTTTTGATATTAAATATCCTTATTTCCTCAAAAGGAACACTAATTGTTTTGAGGCAATTACAATTGGAGGATTAATCAATGACCATATAATATTTGTCTATTGTTCTATTAACCTAAGCTATTCATATTTTTATGGTTAAATTAAAATGTTATAATATATACCCAATTTGTTTTTGGTCCAGGAAATCCAATAAATTCTGCATTTGTGGCACCTGCTGTTACTCCAGTGAAAGGAGTTTTACAAAAAGAGACAAACAATCCTGGTGTCCGACTCTTTCAGTACAAACCTGGTGATTATACATTGCTGGTGAGTTGGAGAAGTTCAGTTGACCCCACATGTACATATTTGTATAAGTCACTGAAGTTTTCTTTCATTTAGTAGAATGTTTCTCAGCAAGCCCTTGATGTTGTTATCTCATGGTGTACTTACTTAAAGATGTTATTTCTGTTGTCATGCCTATGGGTGGGTCGGTAAGGTTAGCTTGTGGGAGGTTACTATCTCTTTAAGGGCTTCCTGGCCTTTTTTATATGTTTGTTTTAAGATTAGGTCTCACATAGCACAGGGTGACCTAAAATGTGCTGTCTTCTAAGATTTCTGATCCTCTTCCCTCTATCTCCCAAGAGCTTGGATCCCAGGTGTGTGCTCCCATACCCAGGTTTATGGGGTGCTGGGTACTGAGCTCAGACCTTATATATGTGAGGCAAGGAGGCACTTTAATAACTGGGCTACATCCCAAACCTTAATCTTGTCACTTTTTTAAAACTCTCGCTGTATGTAGTCTTATTTGTGCATGTTGATACATATTATTGTCCTCCCTAATAATAACCATTAATTATTCTTCTTCCAACCACAACCATTTGGAAAAGCATAAGCCCCAGAATTTGGTTCTGTCTTCCTCTGTGTTCTAATTTATTGTTCTTTAAAATTGGGATTGAGGTACGATTGTGTGAGTTGAGGAGATGGCTCCATGGATAATGTGCTTGCTGTGTAGCCATAAAGACCTAAGTTCAGAAACCCAGTAGTCACATAAAATGCCAGGCATGGCTCTGCACATCTGGATTCTCGGTGCATTGGTGTGGAGACAGGAGGGTCCCCGAAGCTTGGTACCATCCCTTCTAGTTGATAAAGAGATCTCCAGGTTAGTGAACAGACCCTGTCTCGGAAGAAATAAGATGGAGAGCAACTGAGCAATTCATTGTTGTCTTCTGGCCTCCACAGCACTAGAGCCTATACATGCACATTCATATGCAGGCAATGCATATACATATGCTGCATACCTATGTGTGCCACATGCACACAACTCATGAGTTCCTAAGATGGTTCCATGAAATCTATAAACACATTTAGAATAATGCTTAGCTCATACTCAGTGCTCAGTAAAAGGTTTGTGAAAGTTAAGTTTTTAAAAGAACATTGAACATTTATTTTTGTCTCAAAAATTCTCTGGCCCACGTTTGTGGCTCTGTACTTTGAACAGTTTGATGTAAAAAGGCTGACTGCCTCGCTTGGTGATGGTGATGCGCACCATTCATCCCAGAAAAATGGACACATCACAATTTCAAACTCCCAAACTGACATCTCAGCCTATGTGAGAACCTCAGGCCGAGCTCAGGGACTGGCTCAGCTGGACCTCCAGCACCCACCTGATTTCTACCAGCTGCTATAGCACAATTAATAAAAGCCCAGAGGCAGAAAGTGGGTTCATTTTGCCTACATACTGTGAGTAGTCATCTCTAAGCATTGAGAATTTAAGTTTTTTTTTATTTTGTACATCTTACTGTATATCCAGATGATGTACTATTATATTCTTTCAGTATTTTAAAATTTTTAAAAAAGTGATCTTTGTGTCTGTGTGAGTCTTTGTTTTGGTTTTTAAACAGTATTTCTCTTTATATAGCCCTGGCTGTCCTGTAGACCAGCCTGACCTTGAACTTACAGAGATCCACCTGCTTCTGCCTCCCAAGTGCTGGGATTAAAGGTGTACATCACCATTGCCCAACTGAAGTGATGTTCTTATAGAAATGTATTTGGGCTGTATATTTAAACCACTCTAAATTGGGGTTGTTACTGTCTTTAATATAGGACATGTTGCAGTATTATTTGAACTTAACAGAAGCAAACCTAAAAGGAGAATCCAACTGGACCTTGGAGTACACACTGACTCAGGCCTACGGCATTGCAGATCTACAGCCGAGGAGCTTACATGGATTGGCTAAACAATTTGCTACCATAGACAGCAAGCAGTTCCTGAAATACTACCATTACTTCTTTGTGAGTTTTGACAGCAGTGTGACTTGTGATCAGAAATGCAAGACTCTACAGATTTGTGCAATTATGAATCTTGATAGTGTTTCCTATAATGATTGCCTTAAAAAGATTTTATGAAGCACAGCCACTAATATTTTCATAGAAAAAAAATCATGTCACAGTGCCTCAGTGATCAGTTTGGGAATTACTGACTCAAATCAAAAGAGTTACTCTCTGTGCTTTATTTGTGAGTCTCAGATACTGATATCAGTAACATTCAAAACTTTTATACATCGAATGCATATACATTGTTCATAAAAAGAGTGATATCTGGACATCAATACCTTGTCTTCCAATTTTGTACACTGATACCTAACTTATGCCCTTGTAAAACGTGTCATGTATGCAATAAAGCAGGTGACTTCTCTATGGAGGTTATGGAGTTTTGCTTTCTTTTTCGTTTTGGCTTTTGAGACAGGGTCTCATGCTATATATGGTTCAGGCTGCAGAGAAACTCACTGTCTAGTTTAGCCTGGCCTGGAATTCGACAATGAGCCCCTTGCCTCAGCCTTCCAAGGGTGGGGGTTATAGTCATAAGCTACCATGCCTGGTGGTACTTTTAATACCTCCTGTTCTTTTAATATAATAATTTTCAGTCTTTTCATTCCCTCTTGATAAAGCCTCATGTGTAAATTGTACTTCAAATGGTTGTCATCACATGTGTAAATGGAGACTAATATTGTTTGCATGTCCTGTCTACTCTTGGGAAAGCACCCAGGTCTCCTTAGGGCCATCTCTGAATCTCTAGAGTATCGTAGGCATGCCCTGCCCAGCTTCCTTCCTTCTGTAGTCTAGTACTACTGATCTGTAAGAACGAGGCTCTCATAGGATGTAGTTGTTGCAAATTCATTACAGATGGTTCTCCATGATTTCATATCTCAAATAATCCACTGTCACTTGAAAACTCTCACATATTCTTTGGATGACTCATTTTACTAATGTGTACTTTTCCAAAAGCATAAAGCAGGAGCTTCAGTGGGCTCCACTGTGGAGAGTGCAGCTGACTCTGTACCTCCTTTTCAAACAAGATCTAAGGCTTATTAAAGGTGAGAACTGCCAATTTCATCTGATAAACAAAGTTATGATGTCAACGACCTCATGTTCACCGAGTGAGTCACTGTGTGGCTCAGTTTTCAATGCCAAGTTGAAGGTATAATTTTTTAATACTTGGTAATTTGATTCTAGAGTTACACTTAAAAGTAGGCTTTCAAAAGTACCTACTAAAAGATATGCCAAAAAAATCCACAGAGCATCATTACATAAAAATGACAATGAAACCAAACCTATAAACCATAAATATACCTCACACAATCCCTTTTAGTAGGGATATAGAAGTCTAGCTGTTAAAGATGAATGGGTTGTTTCTTCTTTGAAGAATGATTTATGGTGAAGGTACAGAGACACTGGGAGAAATAAAATACTCTAGCTAAGAGGAGGCTGTCTTTGCATTGAGGTGGTGGCAACCAGTTCCTAGGATGGTTTCTAAATAGATTCATTGATAGTCTGTATGTAAAAGATAAGTACACAGTTCTGAGCATCCAATTAAGTTGGCATTTTCTTTAGGCTACCAACCAGCTCCCAAATAAAGATACAAAGATTTTTATTAATTATGAATGCTCAGTCTTAGCTTAGGGTTGTCCCACTAGCTCTTTTAACTTAATCTAAACTGTTTTTCTATTCATCCTCATTTTGCCTTGGGGCCTTTTTACCTTTCTTTCTTTGTGTTCTACTTTCCTGTTTCCTCCATGTCTGGTTGGCCAGACCCTGGTGTCTCCCAGACCCTGGTGTCTCCCAGGCATCTTTTTTTCTTTCCTCTCCCAAGCCTAAATTCCTCCTCCTGTAAAAGGAATGCCACTTGTTTGTTCCAGCTGCCCAGAACCGAAATAATCACACAAAAACTGTATTAATTAAATCACTGCTTGGCCCATTAGCTCTAGCTTCTTATTGGCAAACTCTTGTATTAATTTAACCCATTTCTATTAATCTGTATTTCACTATGTGGCTATGGCTTACAGAACAAAATTCCCAGCATCTGTCTCCGGCAGTTCCATGGCTTCTCTCTAACTCTGCCTTTCTCTTCCCATGGTATTATAGGCCAAGCCAGTTCTTTTGGAGATCAGTCCTCTATCTGATGTGGACTTACTGGATATCTTTTTCCCATTCTGTAGGCTACTCTTTTGTCTTAGTGACTGTCTCCTTTGCCTTAGAGAAGCTTCTTAGTTTCAGGAGGTCTCATTTATTAATTGTTGCTCCCAGTGTCTGTACTACTGGTGTTATATTTAGGAAGTGGTCTCCTGTGCCCCTGTGTTCAAGGTTACTTCCCGCTTTCTCTTCAGTGAGGTTCAGTGTGGCTGGATTTAAATCTGGAAATGACCTAGGTACCCCTCAACTGAAGAATGGATAAGGAAAATGTGGTACATTTACACAATGGAGCGCTACTTAGTGGTTAAAAAGCAATGGCATCTTGAAATTTGCATGCAAATGGGTGTAACTAGAAAAAAAAACTTCCTTAATGTGTTAACCCAGACAGACAAACATGGTATGTACTCAGTCATACGTGGATATTAGACATAAAGGAAAGGATAACCAGCTTATAGTCTACCATATCAGAGAAGCTAAGTAACAAGGAGAACCCACCCTCCTGGGAAGGGGAAACAGACAAAATCTCCTAAAAAGATCGGGAGTATGGGGGGGGTGGGAGGATGGAAGGGTAGAGGGAAGGAAAAGGAAGAAGCGGAGGGAGGAGGAGAACATGAGGAATGAAATGCTCAAGAAGGGGGAAGGACAGAGACAGAGCAAAGAAAGAGATATCTTGATTGAGGGAGCAATCAAAGGGCTAGTGAGAAACATGACCCTAGGGAAATTCCCAGGAATCCACAAGAATAACCCCAGATAAAACTCTATGTTTAGAGGATGGATTAGAGAGGATGCCTAAACTGACCTTCCCCTGTAATCAGATTGATGACTATCATAATTGTCATCATAGAACCTTCATCCAACAACTGATGGAATCAGATACAGAGATCTACGATGAAGCACTGGGTTGAGCTTCCAGAGACCAGTCCAAGATAGGGAAGAGCAATAATATGAGCAAAGGGGTCAAGACAATGATGGGGATACTCAGAAAAACAGCTGATCTGAGCTAATGAGAGCTCACTGAATCTGGACTGAGAGCGGGGAACCTGTATAGGACCAAATTAGGCCTATTGAATGTGGGGGATAGTTGTGAGATTCGGGCAGTCTGTGGGGTCACTGGCAGTGGGACCAGGTTTTATCCCTAGTGCTTGAACTGGCATCTTGGAACAAATTCTCTTTGGAGAGATACCTTGGTTAGCCTAGAAATAATGGGGAGGGCCTTGGTTTTGCCTTGAAGTGAAGTGTCAGACTTTATTGACTCTCTTTCTGAGGAGTGGATAGGGAGGTGCGGGGAAGGGTGGGGCTGGAGGAGGGAAGGGAATGGGAACAGGCATAGCTAGGTAAAATGAGAAGGACTATACTACAAATATTCTTAATAAAAAAGAAAGAAAAGACACCGAGTTTATTCATGCTATAACTTTCATTTTCTCAGACAGCCCAATTGGTTCTACTTACAAAATTATCTTCATTAAATGAACTGTGACTTGGCATCTATTTTTATGAATGGAATGGAGTTTTCTATAACATGTATTTGTTTCTGGAAAATTTATACATGATGCATCATGTTTTGAAGGCTTTATTTCCTTATTTTTAACAACTGGAGATTTAGGAAAAGTCTATGGATGTCCCTGACATTTATCATGTATCTCTGGGGACTTTCTTGCAAGATCCGGATGTGATATAGCCAATTGATTTCTGTAGCCTGTCTTTGCCTCAGTGTTTTCCTGCATCTCTCATTACCATTCATGTTCTAATCTGAATGGATTTTTTTTTACTTTCTATATATAAATGCAATTATCCACATTCTCTTCTTTCATTTTTTTCTGTCTTAATTAAAAACTACACTATATATCTTTTTTTCTCCCAAATTGTTTTCTAAAAGACTCAACATTATAAATTGCCTGTGTTGTCAAAATTTCCCAGCTTAGTCAGTGTTCCTCTGCCCTCCCCAAGTCTACCATGGTATCTTCTTATTTAGCTTTGTTAGTAGCATTGATCCTATCTCTTTTCCTCTCTTTCCTTCACTTACACTAATTAAAGAGAAAAAGTCTGTATTTTACTCAGTCTGTATCCTTATTATGTAGTAGAGTGCTTAACAAGTAGCCTTTTAGTCTTCCCAATGGACACAACAAATACACAGATTTGGTGTCTGGGTTGTAGACAAAACTGATTTCATTTCTAACAGCTCTAGAGATTGGCAATCCAAGGTCCGTGTACTTGCAAGACGGCTTCAGTGTTAGGAAACTCTTCCTTGCTTCTGTCCCATAGTACTCTCTTTCCTTTGATGTATGGGTGGGGGCATAAGGCAGAAACAGAGAGGGCAAGAGTGCATGGGTCTTGGTTCTTTATTAAGGACACTCTTCCAGGAGAAATGGGGCAGGCAGTAAGGGGAAAGGGCCCATTGTTAGTAACCGCAAGTTGCTCACATTCGTTTTGGTGAGAACGGATGCTGGAGTTGAATGGAAGATTAAAGCTACAGAGTTCAGAGTGCTGAAAAGGATGAATAAAAAGATGTGTAGCTGAGCGTAAGATAGCCAAGTCAGGCATATAAGAGGAAAGACAAGACTCTGGGCCATTGAAGGCAGGCCAGCTGGCTCTCCCAAATCCTTGAGGCTCGATTACCCTTTCATATATCTTTGCTTCTAATACAGCTATTTGTAAAGAATGAACTCTAGGCAAAAATAGCTTCTAGCATGCCTGCACCTGTTGCAAAATATTATTTTAAACAAGCAAAGATGTGTCACATCTGTTTTTGCTGCATTTGTTGAACCAGGTAATGATGTGTTGCTTTGTCTGCCTAAGGAACATGATTGCTCTAATGAATAGCTGAACAGCCAATAGCTAGGCAGTAGAGGAATAGGCAGGTCTGGCAGACAGAGAGAATAAATAGGAGGAGGAATCAGGCTTGAGAGGAGGAGAGAAGGAGAAAACGATGGAAAAAGAGAGGGAGACACCTGGGGCTAGCCAGCCAGGCAGCTGCTAGCCAGTCAGACACAAAGTAGGACATACAGAATGAAGGAAAATTAAAAAATCCTGAGGTAAAATGTAGATGAAGAGAAATAGGTTAATTTAAGATATAAGAGCTAGTTGGGCAAGTATAAGATGAAGGTGAGCATTCATGATTAATATTAAGTGTCTGTGTCATGATTTGGGAGCTGGTTGGTGGCCCAAAGAAAGCCTACTCCATATACCTGCTTCAGGAAAGAGACCTCCTGAAACCACCATGTAGACCAAAAAGTAAATAAGAAGTGACCAAGAAACATCATAGCTATATCCTGGTGGTTGTGGCAGAGTTAACCCTCTGATTGGTAGAGCTACAAACTGATCATGTAAATGTGAGATAAACTAGATCTTAGTATAACACACTGCTCTTGAGACAGCTGCAAGGTCAGAGGGCGGTGAACACCAGTCATATGACTAACAGCTAGCCGACAGTCAAAGGCACTTACTAACAAGGATGGAGTCAGACTGTGCACAGGGAAGGCCTAACCCCCAACTGGGTGGGCAGCACATGAACAAAGTGTGATCTTCTCAGAGAGAGGAGGACCTCCACTCACTCAGTCCTTGATAGCTCAGAGAATGAGCCAGTGTCAATAGAGATTTCCTCAGCCCCTGCCATTGCCCTATCGAATTCCTAAACAAAGGAAATTCAGTGGCTTTTTTCTCCCTTAGAATCTTTTCCCTCTCACTTTTCTTTCAGTTCTCGTTTTTCCCTCAGTTTTTCACTACTCGGCAGTAACACTGGCTATTAATGAAGCCTGCTTCTACTGCGATTACTCCCATGGAATTCTGAGTCTTTCATTTTAACTGATGTGAGACACAAACTAGGAGCTACCGTCTCAGGATGATCTTTGATGGTCTGCATATTCGGTATCTTAGATCCTTGGGTCATATAAGCTGGGCTGTGAAACATCTGATTCTACTGCAAAGCCATGCTGCAGAATCAGGTCCCATCCTTTTACCTTGTTTGACATTAATTGCACTCCGTTTTGTTTTGTTTTGAGACAGGATCTCATTCTGTAGCCCTGGTTGGTGTGGAACTTGCTATGTAGACTTTGATAGTGTGGTCCTGAACTCACAAAGATCTGTCTGCCTCTTCCTACCAAGTCCTGAGTAATAGGTTTACTGTAAAATGAAAATAGGTGTTTCCGCTGATGCAGCAAGCCAGATCAAGAAGAATTGAAAAAGTAAAAGAACAAGTGTTTTTGTTTTGTTTTTTTTTTTTTGTTTTGTTTTTTGTTTTTTTAGGAAAGCAACTCCAAAATGAGTTTCCAGTTCCAGAGAGGGAGGTGGGAGAACAGGCAGGAAAAGTCATGCCCCGAACTAAAGCAGGAAGCATATATTCTCTAGGTGAGGGGTGATGATGTGTACTCCACAAGCTGGGTTTGTGCCCAAGTGTGGTTATGGTCAAAAGCTGACTGCTTTAGGTGTGGTCTTGGACCACTGGCAACTTCAGGGGAGGAGCTGCTGCAGCTGCCAAAAATGCGGAATTTTGTTTTGTATTTCAAGATGGGGTTTCTCTGTAGCTTTGGAGCTTGTCCTGGAACTAGCTCTTGTAGACCTGGATGGCCTCAAACTCACAGAGATCCTCCTGCCTCATCCTCCCGGGTGCTGGGATTAAAGACATACGCCACCACCTCCCGGCTAGAATTGGGCTTTTTGGTGCCTCTCCTTTTTTGGAGATTCTCTGAGAAGGTGGGGTCTGGAGAGAGAGGAATGGGGCTTTCTGAATCACGCAGGAGTGAGCTGGAGATTCCAGATCACTGGGATGAATGAAAGGCATTTGCCAGCACACCAGGCCTAACTGTAATTGTATAAAAATCCCATTTCTATTCATGTCTTGAATGAGCCATCTATTTGACCCCTGTATCCAAAAGCCAGTTAAAAAGACTGTAATAGCCAGAGGACAGGAAAGACTGCTGAGCAACAGTGTCTTCTAGACATGACATGTCCGATACACTCAAGATCTCATTGATGTTTCGATTAGTGACCTAAGACCTGCACATTGAGCCTGTCCACATTTTATCTAGGAAGGAGGATTTGTATATAGTTGTGACAAAATATGATGAACAAGGTAACTTCTGAAAAAAACCATTTAATTTGGGGCTTATGGTTCCGGGGGGGGGTTAGACAACATTACCATCATAGCAGAGAGTACAGCAACAGGCAAGTAGGCATGGTTCTGGAAAAGTAACCAAGAGGTCTCATCGGATCCACAGCATGAGGCAGAGAAAAAGATATCTGGGAATGGCCTAGGGCTTTGAAACCTCAGAGCTGACCCCCAATTATACACCTCCTCCAACAACTCTACACCTTCTCCAACAAGGCCACACCTCCTAACCCTTCATAAATACATCTGCCAAGTGGGGACCAAGTATTCAAATATCTGAGACTGTAGGAGTCATTCACATTTGAAACACCACATGGACTATTGGCAGTTGGTGGTGACTGAAAGAATGGGTGTCCCTTTCTTCCAGGTTGAAGGTATTGATTAGCCACTCATGCATTAGTAAGCAATCTGCTCCCCATGTTCATGCAGGCAGCCCTTCCTTAACTCAGTGGGTCTTACACACAAAGGACATTAAAATAACAAAGAAACTTATTAGAAGAAGGATTTCAACAGGAAAAATACATGAAATAATACAGAAGAAGGGGATACAATAAAAATATAAATATAGATACATAAAATCTTATATATATATATATATATATATGAAGCTATTAATGTACAAAAATACAATAATTTAAAATTTTTCCTTGATATAAGGTTTGACTATACTAGGAATAGAAGGAGCATAACTCAACATAATGACAAAACTCTAGCCAACACAATACTAAATGGGAAAAAAGCTGAGCGTGCATTTCTTCTAAAATCAGGAATGTGACAACCCAAAACTCTAAATCTGCATAATTCGAAATAGATCAAAGATCTGATTTTAAAGCTAAACTTCTAGAGGAAAAACAAAGCAAAGAGATGATGAGACATTGGCTTTTCTAATAAAGACCTCAGTCGCACAGTAAATAACCACAGGAACTGACACATGGGGATATGTAGAATGAGCAACTTCTATACAGCAAAAGTAAAAGACACCAGTGTGAAGAGATAAGCCTAAAGAACGGGAAGAAAGCTTTGCTAACATCTATCAGGCAGGGAATTAATATCTAGAGTGCAGGGTGAACTGCAGAGCTTAAACATGGCTCACAAAGCCCAGCAGGAGTGTGAGCTGAACATACAGTTCCCCCAGAAGAAACACAGAGGCCAACACATATTTTAAAAGGTGCCCGACATTATTAGTTATTAAGGTAATATAATTCAATCTTCTTTGAGATTGCATCTCACTCTAGTAAGAATGGCTATTGTCAAGAAACAGAAGGACAACAAATGCCAGCAAGGATATAAAAGTCAAGGAACCTTCATTCATTGTTAAGAGTGTGTTGTGGCTACTATGGAAGCCAGGGCGGGTGGTCTTCAAAACTAAGAACTGAAGTATCTCTAATACTCCTAGGTATATATCCAAAGAATTCTAAGCCGATATACCACAGAGATACTTATAAATTCTCATCCCTGACTACATTGTTCATGGTGGCCATGAAATGGAGTCAGCTTGTATGTTCATATGAATAAAGAAGGAAAATATAGTACATGGACACAAAGGAATTTTATTCAGACTTAAAAACATAGATGAAATTATGACTGGTGCAGGAAAATAGATGCAACTGGAGATCATTATGTTTAAGTGAAATAAAACAACTCAGAAAAGCCAACACCACATATTTCATCTCATATGTGTTCTCTAGATTTAAATCTCTGTGTGCGTATGTTCATCCGTGTGTGTGTTGACAATAGAGAGGGAACTATGAAAAAGGAGGGATAAATTAAGGGATGAGATGAGAATAAACAGAATAGGGAATACATACGGCATAAAAGCACATGGGACACTATTTGGGGGAGGAAGGGAAGCAACCATAGGGGTTAGTTAGGAGGTTGGGGGAATGTGCCGAGGGAGGGGGATGAATAGGAACAAAGTACCTTGGCAGATTTTGTGGTGGTTTGAATGAGAATGTTCCCCATAGGCTCAGGTGTTCCAATACTTGGTCCCACTTGGTAGAACTACTCAAGGGGCTTAGGACATGTGACCTCGATGGAGGAAGTATATCTCTAGAGGTGGACAGAGAGTTAAAGGACCCATGCCTTTTCTTTCTGTTGTTCTCAGCTTCCTGCTTGCAATTCAAATGTGAGCTCTCAGTTATTCCTGTTACCATGCCTTCGGCCTGCTGCCATGATTCCCTGTTATAACAACCTCTTTTTGTCAGTTGTTAAAAATCAACTTTATTTAGTTTTCTTACTGCTTCATTAACTTCTCTGGAGGGACTTTTTTTGCTTTGCTTCTTGATCAAAACTCCAGTAGGACCCCTGACATCCAGCTTACCTCCACGTTTTCAGAAAAATATCATCAATACCAACAGCAGTAACGAAAACAGTGGCCTGTTACTAAATGCAATATTCAGTTTCAGTTCACTAGTTAAAAATGTCCACTTTTTTCCAAATCATCAAACATTTAAATCTAATTTAACTCAAAGTAGTTTTGACCTATGTTCATTGAGTTGCTGATGACTTGCAGTTTATAGTAGGCACAATATGGCGGTCTGTTCTTTGTCAATCAATTTATAACAATCTTTTATAACAATCTTTGTTATAGACCCTGTCACCTAATGTTATTAATAGTACTTTGGGTTACTAATAGCACTTTTGGAACTTGCAGAGTGCAAAGGAACAGCCATGATGGAATCTTAGCCTTTGGGAACAAACACACTAATTTTTCTGTAAGTTGCCTTTATTGTGTTGTTTTATCACAGCAAAAGAAAAATAACCAACATGTGTTATATGTCATACATATGAAACCTCTTATTGGTAACTTAAAAATACAATGTTTTTGCAGAGAAAAACTAGGAAAGTTATAGATTGTTTCAAATATTACTTAGTGATTGAAAAGTGCAGGTTACAATTGTAATGTTCTGTCTCTTTAAGAGACAAGCCACGCCCACTCCCTCCAGCTTCCAGCCTTAGCCCCGCCTCTCCCCCTCTCCCTCTCCCCCTTTCTGCCCCTCTCCCTTCCCTTCCATGACTACTAAATAAATACTTAACCTCCACTCTGTATGGTGTATCTATGTCTGCCTCTCACCCGCCCTCAGCTGCCACATGGCTAGTGGTGGCTAGCTGCCGGGAATACTGTCGAGGATGAGGACCTGCAGCGTGGTCCTGCGCCTGCCCTGCCTGGGACTGGCTGCCTTGGGACCCGCTGCCCCCTGCCTGCAAGGGAACTCGCAGGCAAAAGCATTACAACAATGAAAGGGAACAAAATCTCACACCTCGTGTTATGCTCTGGGGACCATTAACCCTGGGTCCCAATAAAGCTGCAAGCACCATCTTATGACCCAGTGTTTCCACAGATAACTTGTTAGTTCAATTCCCATATCCTGTGTACAGCAATAAGCAAAGTAGACATAATTTTCTGTCCCGGTGAAGTTACTTAGAATGGACCTGTTCATGGTTAGGAAGCATGTTTCTCTCTCTCTCTCTCTCTCTCTCTCTCTCTCTCTCTCTCTCTCTCTCTCTCTCTCTCTCTCTCTCTCTCTGTGTGTGTGTGTGTAGCTTAAAGGAAACACTGGCATTTTTTGCCAAGTTATGTATAATGAATGCTTCTGTTAATAGTTAATGTACCTTTTCCATTCATTACCATAGATTTCATTTCCTGTGAACTGGTTAATGTAAGCCTTGCCAACTATGTCACAAAGAAGTCCACTTAAGTATTAAATACTTGGGGAAAAACAATCAAAAGTAACTGAAATGATTGTTTTTTTTTTTTTTTCTGAGACCGTGTAATTATATCAACGCGGAGATGGCGATCACAATACAGAGGAAACCCCCTGATTAGTATTTCTGGCAGATTTCATTGTTTCTTTGATCAATGTGGAAAAACCTGTCCTGTACTTACGAAGTTCCCTTTAGGGTTGTGCTTCGGAAGCATTTACTCTCACATCTCGGAGGACACGCTGGAACGGTGCTGGGAACAATGTTTGGTGCAGCATTTGCTACAGAGCTCATTTGTCTTCTTTCCTGTTAAGTTCTCAAATTGCTGCCAAGGGGCGTCAAAGCACCATGGCAACAAACAGAGGCAGCTTCTATTCACTGGATAATTCATTAATCACCCTCTGACAATCTCTCTAAAACATGCAGCTGAAATCTCCGTGGATTCTAATTATGCCGAATGTGGGAAGAGTTGGGAGCAGTTGCATTAGGATATTTGTATCTAAAAGTCATTTTGGAAATAAAATAAATGAGTTTAAAAACTCCAAGCAGCATTTGTTGATAATTTATATTTTAATGCATATGCTTTCTCTATTAGAAAGAGCCTAAAGCTTTAAGTTCAAGTCTTGATGCATTATGAGCAAAAGAAAACCCTTTGAGGAAAAACACATTTAAGAGTCTATTTGTCTTTTTCATTTAAGGCTGGTAGGCCATCGAATAGTAAATTAGAGGCTCCTTTTTTTTTTTTAAAGGAGTGTGCTGAAGATATTTTTATGTTCAACAGCTCTTTTATGGAAAAGCATTATCTGCAATCCTACTACATGCGTGGCAGCTCAAAGGTAATTAAAACAGAAAACAAAAGAGAACATGCATCTATAAGTAGAAAAATAAACTATGATAGAGGAAAAATTCTGATTGATTTATGAGTCAAATTTGCTCAAGCTTTTTCGAGCTTTTGAGTTCCTGCTTTTTAAACTCTTTGAGGATTTTGTTTTATTTCATTAAGACTTTTATTACTATTTTTATTTATGTGTGTATGTGTATTGTGTATATGCACACACGTTCTTGTGCCCAGAGATTTAGAAAAGGTTGCTGCATACGCTGGAGCTAGACGTACAGGCAATTGTGAGCTTCCAGATAGGGTGCTAGGAACTGAATGCTGCTGCTCTGCAAGAGGTGTGTGCATTCTTAACCAATGAACCATGTGCCCAACCCCTTTACTTGAAGATTTTAACATGTTTTTATATTTTTTTAATTCTGGAGATAAATTATTTTAGAAATATGTGTAGGTGGATTTTTCTTTGTTCCACCAGCTCACATATAATGACACAGAGACTTGTTGCATGTGTGTTAGCCTTTTCCTTAGCCGTTACCTGCCTAATTGTTTCCCCAACTCCTCTCAGGTTCTCACTGCCTCTCCACCCACCCAACCTCATGCCCTTTCTTTCTCTTGTTAGAAACAACCAAGCAAACAAAACGAGCAGCCAACCAAACAAACAAACCAACACACACACACACACACACACACACACACACACACACACACACACACACACACACCACAAAAACAAAAATCAAAACATACAAGCAAAATACCTCTAAAACAACAACAAAAAAAATGCTCAACCAAAGCAGTCTGAGACAGTATACAAAAAATCCCATTGAGTTCATTTTGTGTTGGCCGTCTACTGCTTTGCATGGTGCCTCCCTAAAGTGCAGTTAATATACCTAAAGAGACTCTCCTGGAGAAAAGAAAATTTTCTTTTGCCATCAGGTGTCAGTTGGAGAAATTTTTTTTTTTGTCAGGGGTGGGAGCATGTTCACGTCTTCCTCTCGGTGCTGGGATCTTGTCTTTCTTGATTAACATGTAAATATTTAAAAATAAGTTTTTGTGACTAATCATAGAAAACAAAAAAATTAAGTGATAACTATTTTTCAGGCCTTGTATTCTCAAGAAGCACAAGTTCTATGTCCCGAGAGGTGCTACCAGCAACAGATTGAGTGAAAAGTTCTGCCCAACATAAATAGTAATGATTTAGAAACAAGAAATTTTATTTAGACTTTTAGCTTTTAAAAAGTTGTCTCTGTCTCTGTCTTTCTCTTTTGGCCTCTCTGTCTTTTATCTTTTTCTCTGTGTGTGTGTGTGTGTGTGTGTGTGTGTGTGTGTGTGTGTGCATGCATGTGAACATGAACACCAGCATACCACAACAGTGTACATGTGGAGGTCAGAGTACAAACATGGATGTCAATTCTAGCTTTCTACCTTGTTTGAGATGACGTCTTTCTGTTTTCTGCTGTATGTGCCAGGCTAGCTGGCCTGAAACCTTCCAGGGATTCCCCTGTTTCAACCCCTGTCTTTACACAGGATTACTGGCACTGCAAATGAATACTACAGTTTCACCTTTCTATGGGCGCTGGCCATCTAAACTTAGGTTCTCACACTTGCCTGGCAAACACTTTACTCACTGAGTCCTCTTTCTAGTTCTTTTACATACTTTAAATGACTAGAAAGTAGATGCCAGTGGCACTACAATTGTAAAAGTCATGGAGCGGTCAATAATAACTCATGACTAAAACTCATATTTTATTTTATTTAAAGATTTATTTATTTATTATGTACACAGTGTTCAGCCTCCATGCCTGCAGGCCAGAAGAGAGCACCAGATCTCATTACAGATGGTTGTGAGCCACCATATGGTTGCTGGGATTTGAACTCAGGACTTCCAGAAGAGCAGTCAGTGCTCTTAACCTCTGAGCCATCTCTCCAGCCCCTAAAACTCATATTTTATAACTGTGTTTTAAGAGAAAGAAGACATAACTTGCCATGAGAAATACAAACCTTTTAAACAAAGTCAGGCTGTTATTATTTGTTTTATGTCTATACATTGTTGTGAACAAGAGATGTCATTCCAGGTATTCAGTAATTACTGGTTTGAAGTATGGGTTCTTGAAGTTTGGCAGTGCCATGGTTCCTTGGTATCTGCAGCATGCAGCATGAGGCCTTATGTTTGGTCATGAGTTTTACTGTGGAGATTTTATTAGGGTTTTTTTTGTCATTTATATCAAAATACAAGAGACCACTTTAATAACTGTATATAAAAGTACACCTTTTTCTGATTTTAGACTCTAATATGAGTCAATAGAATGCGGTTCACAGCCCTTAACAGCTTACCTCAGAAGGCGTGGAAGTACAGACCAGTGATGGAGGGCTGCTTTACTGTATACACGGCCATGAAAACATAGAAAGTTTACATGTAGAGGTGGAAGAGGAAGAGATGTAGTTTAAGGTGCCGCCCAATACAAATGCTAAAACTTTGGCTTTCAGAGTGTCTTCTGCTTTGATCATGAATGTTAAGAACAATGTGCATCCTGCCTCAGAAAAAAGCAGATACATATATGTACATTTTAGCATGTACAAACATGTTTTGTATTAATGAATAATGTACATGTGTGCAGGTAGAGGCCAGATAACAATCTCAGGGGGCTACCTTGGTCTCTGTTTACCTTGTTTTTTGAGGAAGGTTCACTCTTTGGCCTGGAGTTCATTTAGTAGGAGAGTCTAGCCATCAAGTCACAGAATCCTCCTGTGTCCAGCTCCCTAGTGCTGTAATTATGAGCACACACTACCACACCTGAGTTTTGTTTTGTTTAGAGTAGGTTCTGGGAAACAAACTCGGGTCCTGTTTGTTTGTCCATCAAGCACTTTATAAACAGAGCTATCTCCCTAGCCCCGCAAGCTTGGTTCTTAATTTCATCACTCAGAGTTTTTCATGCTACCTAAGAGCCATTGTTCTACCATTAGAACCCAATGTCTCAGGTCAAGGATGCTAATTAGTCAAGAGTAATGGCTTCTTGGTTAGAAGCCAGATTTACCTGTGTTAAGTAACATGCTGTCTTTCCAGTATGTCTACTTGTGAAACTTCCATTGCAATAAACTACTCTCAGCCTTGACCTGTCATCTCATTTTATCTCTTCTGTTGTCTGAGATCCTAAAACTTCTACCACATGCAGTCATATTTGGATTCGTCTTGTCTGCAAGTATAACTTTGTTTATAAAGACTTGCACTGAGTCTTATAAATATCTCTCCACCTGAAATGCTACCCAGTTATTTTTTAGGGATGTGTCCCACAGAGAGAAAAAGCTAACACTCAGGCTATACACAAGCATCTCTGCAACCTCCATGCCAACAGAGTGATTATACATAAGAAGCAAGAAGGCAGTTTAGGTCAAAGTAGTGAGTGACGGTTCAGATTCTGGAGTCTGACCCCCAAGTAGTTTATTTTAGGGATATTTAAGTATGGTAGAATTTGGTGAAAATGTTTCTGGTGATAAGAAACTCAATCCCATGTGCACAATAAAGCATACATAAATCTTTTTGAGGAACAAAGTAAGCTAAGTAAAGAGTGGACATGACTGCACTGGAACTTTTTGTAAAGTACATGTAACACCTTCCGTAAATAGGAGGTCTATAGATTGGCAAAGAAAAACAAGCTTATGGGTCTCAAGGATGGCCCAGTGTGAGCTTCAGCTCTGCAGAGGGCACATGCATGTCTAAAATACATTCAGGCTAGAATGTATGTCTTCTCCCAGATTTCTAGGCAGATAATAGGTTGTGCATTTCTTCCCTTGAAGGAAACACACTCCGGGCTAATATTTCAGTTTCCCCTACAGCATACCTGTGAGCACAAAGACCTCTACGCTTCCTACAACTATGATTTTGGATTGTGAGATGTAAATCCATTGACTTTGCTCTGTTTTGAAAAATATATATTTATTTACATATTTATTTATTTAGTGTATGTATGTGTGTTTTACATGCATGCATGTGCATTTGAGAATATGTGTCTTTGTATTAATGTGTACTACATATATGCAGGTGCTTGCCAAGCCAAAAAAAGGTGTTGGCAGACATGGAACTAGAGTTACAAGTGGCTGTGAGCTACTTGATGTGTGTACTGGTAACTAAACCTAGTTCTTCTACAAGGGCAGCAAACAAACTGTCTCAACTCCTGAGCCATCTTTCTAGCCCTGTGCATTGAATTCTGATTAGCAAATGCTTGTGCTTCTTACCAGTGCCTCTTTAGGAAGTAGATCTCTATTTATTGCTTGATTTTATATTGTACAGAGTTCAGGATAGGCAAATTATAAGCTTTCAAATTATAATTCTTTTACAAAATCTTGATTCTCATATAGAAATGTATGATTATTTTCTTGATCATGTATGATCATGTATGTATGTGTGTGTGTGTGTGTGTGTGTGTGTGTGTGTGTGTGTGTGTGTATGTATCACTTCCATATCTGGTGCATGCAGAGGCCAGAACAGGGTTTCAGATTTCCTAGAACTGGAGTTACTGATGACCATGTAGATTTTGGGAACTGGATTCAGGTCTTCTACAAAGAGCAGCCAGTACTCTTAACCACTGAGCCATCTCTTCAGTCCCACAAGCTTACTTTTATACTTTGACAGTCCTTTATATGTTTAATGGGGCTCAGCCAATTATTTATTTGGCATGGCCTATTAAACATTCATCTTATGCAAAGTGTATAATTTGTTGCAATAAACCTAATTACTCCAATTTGTGGAACATTCAAGTTTCTGTGCTCATACTAGGTTATCAAGGACTTCAAACTATTTTATATTAAAAAGAATTTATCCTTTGGGCAGGAGTTCACCAATCTCTTCAGAAAGTTAAAAATATCATACAGTTACAAGAAAAAATAAAGAGGATTGTATTGGGGAAAATGTACCTGTATTTAATTGATATTATAGGCCAAACTTTCTTTCTTTCCTCCCTCCCTCTGTACTTTCTTCTTTTATCCTCCATCCTTTCCGCCAATCTATGTAGCTCAGGCTATCTTTGAACTCACCATCCTCCTGCCTCAGCCTACATTCTACTGGGTTTGCAGGCATGTGCTACCCTGCTTGTCTGCCTTAGAACTACTTTAGGAGGTATGGATACTAGCAAATACTGTTAAAGCACATATTCACACACACGGGCACACACATACGCACACACATGAACACACAGCCTTGTACACTCATGTGAGTATCCTCACAAGATGAAAGACTTTTCACACAAAGACATGCTTATGGGAAAGATGAATTTCTACATTTCTCAAAAATTCAGTTGGGTCGTGTTTGGTCGAATTGTCCATATATTTCTCGATATTTGGAAAGGTATGAAAATGAGAAATGATAGAATCCAAAATTCTTTTGAAATTTCTAGTAACAAAATTGTTTTGCAGGGGGTAGTGGAATGAGATTTCTCTTAACACAGTACTACTTGAAATAAGTATCATCAAACTAAAGCTATTGGGAGAAAGTCTATAAATGTTTTGAGTTTAGAAATAGAATCTCACAATGTAGTCCAGGATGGTGTTAACGTTAGTTCCACTGCCTCGGCTTTCTAAGGGCTTCATTTACCGGTGTGTATTTCCTGGCCACAGATTAGAGGATCATATGAAAAGGGACAGTGTATTTCACCAGCTCAAAATGTCTCTGAAAATTAGAAATGACTTGTAAAAAGTAAAATAGTTATGTTGCAGCAGAGAAACCTCTTAATGTGAGGGTTCATCGTAAGTGCTGTTATTGCTGGTGTCAATGCCAGGCATCCTGATGTGATATGCAAAGGATACACTGTCTAAAATGTACATCAGAAGCACAATTAAGGACACAACTTACACTCATGTTAAGGCATATGTTATGAAATAATTTGCCCGGGATGTTCAAAAAATATCAATGTCCTGTTAGGAAAAGACATAAGAAATTCCAAATTAAATGAGGCTAAAGAGAATTGATGGAAAAATGCAATCCTAGAATGGAACAGTTTCCATAAAGAATGCATTTAGAATGACTGGCAGATTTTTTTGTTTCCTTGTTTGTTTGAGACAGGGTTTCTCTGTGTAGCTTTGGAGCTTGTCCTGGCATGCTCTCTGTAGACCAGGCTGGCCTTGAACTCACAGAGACCCACCTGTCTCTCCTTCCCAAGTGTTGGGATTAAAGGCGTGCTCACCACTGCCCAGTTTAGAATGACTGGTAGATTTTTTTTACATTATTAATCATTTCTTATTTAATGTGTGTGTGTATGCATGTATGTGGAAGCCAGAGGTTAATATCAGGTCTTATTTTTAAAAAGCAGGCTCTCTCTGCTGTGTAGTACTCCATTGTGTAAATGTACCCCATTTTCCTTATCCATTCTTCTGCCGAGGGGCATTTCGGTTATTTCCAGGTTCTGGCTATGACAAACAATGCTGCTATGTACATAGTTGAGCACATGTCCTTGTGGTATGATTGATCATCCTTTGGCTATATACCCAAAAGTAGTATTTCTGGGTCTTGAGGAAGGTTGTTTCCTAATTTTCTGAGAAATTGCCATACAGATATCAAAAGGGGCTGTACCAGCTTGCACTCCCACCAGCAATGCAGAAGTGTTCCCTTTTCCCCACAACCTCTCCAGCATAAGTTGTCATCAGTGTTTTTGATCTTGGCCATTCTTACAGGTGTAAGATGGAATCTCAACAATGAGAGAGAAATACATGGATCTAATCTACATGGGAAGTAGAAAAAGACAAGATCTCCTGAGTAAATTGGGAGCATGGGGACCTTGGGAGAGGGTTGAAGGGGAGGGGAGAGGTAAGGAGGGGAGCAGAGAAAAATGTAGAGCTCAATAAAAATCAATAAAAAAAAGACAGTCTCTCATGGAAACTGGAGCTCATCAACTGGGCTAGACTGGCTGGCTAGCAAGTTTCAGGGTCCCTTCTGTTTTCATTTCCTCTGTCTTGGGGTTAATAGACACACGGAGCTGCTCAAAGCTTTTGACATGAGTGCTAGGGATCCAAACTCGGGTCTTTATGCTGGTGGTACAAGCATGTTAGCAGCCAAGTCTGGTTCCACAGACTCCTGAAAAATGTTTGGATTCAATTGTGCATATTCTAACTTGACATGACTATGAACACTATTAAATTACATAAATTTATCATACACACAGCTGTGTATGTATCTGTAAACTTGTACAAATAAAATACTATAAGTAAAATGCAGAAACGTGAATTTGTGAAAAAAACCTGCAGGACTGAGTGGCAGATGACCCTCTGGGTGAGAAAACTTGCTGTGCAGCACAAGGATGTGAGTTTGGATCCCAAACTCTCACATAAAAATCCCTGGCATGGCAGGGCACATCTGTGACTCCAACAACGGGTGGGATGAGCTGGAGCCAGGAAGATGGCTAAGGCTTGTTGATCACCAGACTAATTCCCAGTTCAGTGAGAGACCCTGTCTCAAGAGATAATGGAGAGAGTAACAGCTGAGGCACTTCCACCATCCCGTGATCTCCTTAGGTGTGTACACACATATAAACTCAGTCATACATATCACTCATATACATGTAAGCTAAAAACTTAAAGCAAAATAAAAGAGAACAAAAATTACTAAAATTCCACTGGTTGTTTTAGTCTTTGGTCTGTGGCTTGTTTTGTTTACAGTTCTTTACTATGGACAGCATTCTTCTAAATGCTCTTATTTTTGTTATTTTTGCTTCAGTGAAAGGAGCTATTTGATAGGTGCTTTACATAGCTAGCAAAATGTCACATAGGAAGCAACTGAATTCCAAGTCCTTGCCAGCTCATTTCCTCTCTTGCTGCACTCTTTTCTGGTCTAAGTTCCAGCTTTCACACAGCATTGGGCCCATGCCTTTGTGTCGTCTATTCTCACCGTGCATTTTTAGCACTGTCTGCGGCAAGGCTGCTTGAACCATGGGAACCTATTGTAACCAGTAGACAATGGAAATGAGACAGATCATTCTTTATATGGGCACACAGTGAGGTCATCCAGTTTCTTTACCAGGCTGATGAGGATTAGCTGCTCTAAGTGCAAGGCAGAAAACATCAGTTCTCCCAGAGGCCAAGTCCAAGAGCTGCAGGAGTCATTTCTTTTACTTTTCCCACAGCCATGTTCACTTTCTCTCTGACACTTTGAAATGGAAAGCCGTGCATACTATGGCTTCTTTTCCCTTTCAAAATCTCTCAAATCCGTTTTGGTTCCTGAATTGAAATCATCCAGAAGAAAAATGTCCCTCCTCCAACATTTTAATTCAGTGATCAGCAATTAGAATTAATATGAGCACGAGCTACATTTTCCTTAGAGTGTACCCCTCCTCCTCTTCTTCCTTCTTTCATTTTGTTGAGATGGGGTCCCATGGATTCCTGGTTGGCCTCCAATAGAGGATGGCCTTGGACTTCTTAATCATCCCTCTCCTACCACTTGAGTGTAATGATTACACTGTGCTCAACGTATACAAGACTGGGGATCTAACCTAAGGCTTCCTGTGTGGGAGGTACAGGTAGGAGTCCTTGTACTCAGAAATAAGAACTAGAGGAGCCAGAAATTTTAAACACACAGGGTTATCCCCTCAAAGGGTGGGATGCATAATTTGTTTTCTGCCCAAAAGGCTGGGAGGAGACATGCATTCCAATCTGGTGACCTTTGCATTATCTGCGTGGCTGAGACCACACTGGATCAGCCCTTAGTCCTTCATTGTGAGCTTGGCAATCTATAGAACCCACCTTTATGGAAGATATCACATGTACTTTACCAAGAGTTTCAATGTAAACATTTCATTAACTTTATTGTCCACACAGGATTGAGTTGATTGCCACCAAAAGGTTTTTTTTCACCCGATTGTGCTGTGCTTAAATATGCCTAAATAAACTACTTGGAGTCAGACTCTCTAAATTTTAACCGACACTGGCTACTTAGTCATGTTGAACCAAAATGCTTTCTTGGATCATTACTCTGTTGGCCTTGGTAGTGGCAGAGACCCGCACCTTCATGCCTGCTTGGTGAGCACTCTACCAGCTAACTTTTGAAGCTTGGAGGAGAAGGAACTATTAAGTTTTCTTTGTTTACGCGGTTGTTGTTTTGCATACCGTTTTATGCAAAATTAATCACATACAATGTTTTCAACATTCTCAGCAGTTTTAAAACTGATTAAAACTAGGAGATTATAATAAATGAATGCATCCAGCACTGCTACAAAAAGTGTTTATGTAACAACAGTGAACTGGGATTCTCATCCTTTCCTGATGCTTCTTGCTCTTATGAAGTCATTATGATCAAAAGAGACATGCTCTTTACAACAGGATATTTTTTCTTTTCTTTTCTTTTACACTGCTTTTGAGCACAGAATTTTAAAGCAGACGTAAAGCCTGCCTACTGTGCCTCTTTTCCTATCATAGCTACTATATGCATGTTTCCCTTTGGCTGCATTTCTCTTTGAAGCATTCTGAATTTATAATTAGATACTGAGTTGCAACAACTATATTTAGGGAAGGAAAGGTTCTGACATCTGGCCTTAGTGAAAATGAAGGAGTTTCTTAAGGTGGGGATAATCACTTGAATCTCCCTCTTGTGAAACTGGGAGTAAGAATCTGTGAGGCTGGGCTTGCTCCTCAGTAGTACCGCACTTACACAGTATGTAGGCAGCCCTGGCTTCTGTCTCCAGAGACAAAAATATTGAACAAAAACCTGTGGCCTTGCTCAAAAGTTTCAGAAATGTTGTGAACTTTGGCATATGAAGTATGATGTTAGCTTGCCTAAATGTAGGTGAAAGGCCTCATAAAATTTCTAAATATTTATCCTACATCTAGAATTATGTGATGACTGCAATTAAATCTTGAAGACAGGATGGCTTCATGCCCAGAGAAAGATGAAGACAGTTTCCTGGGTTTGTATTTTCTCCTGTTTTTACAAAACCATGACAATGTTCTCAACCATTCAGTATCATTTCAAGTTTTTTTGACCTACTGGGTAAGAAAATTCATTACGTACAAACTGAAAAGAAAATTTAGTGTTGAAGAACTGAATACCTTTAATGACTGGAAAGCAAATTCTTCTAGAAGCCAGGTAGCATCTACTTTCATTTTTTTAAGGCAATGTAATGATCATTAAAAATGTTTTTGGTGATAGAACACTGTGGGATTTTTGCAATCAGTTTGAAAGTAATTCAAGGGATAGATTAGCATTTTTACACTAAAGCAGTTTTTATTCATTTACAACTTCCACAAATAATGTTTTTTGGAATCTGTACCCAGAAAAAGGAAATGGATATAAAATCACTTTCCACTTCTGCTTACTCTTCCAATACGATGTATTTATATGTGTGATTAGTTGAAAGAAACCCTATAGTACTATCATATCCTTAAGAGACGACACAATAAAACACATGATTAGACCTTACTCTGTCCTCTTTCCTTGGAAACTTCATAGTTCTCCTTGCCTAAAAAATAAAGTGTTCTAAGAAACTGGAAAATCTCACCCCTCAGCACTGGACTTCTGAGATCTGCCATGGGTTTTCTTTTCTGTGTCCCTACCGATTCTTCAACACTAGTTGGATGTTCCATGATCACCTAAATAAAAACACAGCAGGAACATGACAGTTAGGGACAAGGAAACTGCTATTTTTTTTAAAAATGTGAATCACAGTTCCACATCAGTGGTTCTAGCAGAACAGCAGTAAGTCAGGGGCTCTGCGGTGTGTGTGTGTGTGTGTGTGTGTAAGAGAGAGAGAGAGAAGGAGAGATACCCACATGTGTGTATGTAGATATAGTGGATGTCAGTGTTCAGATGAGGGGCTGATATCAATTATCTCACTCCACCTTATGATTTTGAAAGAGGGTCTCTCACTGATCCTAAGCTCACTCCTTGGCTAGAGTAACTAGCTGATCAGCCACCTGCACTCTGACTGTCTCTGGCCCCCAGCTCTGGCTTATAGACCCACCCTACCATATCTGTTTTTTGTTTGTTTTGTTTTGTTTTGCTTTGTTTCTTTTCACATGGGTGCAGGGATTCTCATGTCATGTCTTCATTCTTATAAAGGAGGCATTTTACTCACTGAGCTCTTTACCCAACACATCTTGTGACCTTCAGGTTTGCTAGCAGAACTCACAGAATACAAGGAAATAGTTTACTGACTGTAGTACAGTCTATAATGATCTCCACAGTGTTCACATTCCAAGATTCCCCAGTTGATACTCAAAACTGAGATAGTAAAATGTACTCTATATATTACTGTCCATATAATTAAATTTGATTTATGAACTAGACAAAATAAACATTAACCGCATACCTTCCTTGAAATGATGCAACATGACTCTATGTCTCTCTGATTACATCTGCAGCTTCTGTGGAAGGAAAAGGGAAGGATGACAAAGCACCATTAAAAGAGGTTTTTTAAATTGAGTCAAGAAACATAAACATGGGAGATTTATTTAGCATTTTGCTGTTGCCTAAAAACTTTGGTCATCTCTACACCTGGACCAGAGGCACTGACACTATGACCAGAGGCTCAAGATACTCATCAAAAGGTCACCAGACCCTTGCTTTATGGACCCTGTCCTCCTTGTTACACATTCCCTTCTTTATCTTCTATCAGCTGTGTTGATTTTGAGCCTTCTCAACCCTTAATGTCTTACAAAGTCTCTCACTGTTTTCTTGCCTTCTTCTGAATACCGATTCAGAGATAGCCGAACCCATAACCTCCCAACCCTTGAACTGATATGTCTGTGTTCCTAATAAAGTTGTTTTCATTTTGTGCTATTTTGGACTTTGGATTCACTGACTGTAATTCTTTATCAAAGGATGAAAAGTGTATAGAGAGTGGAGAAACTGGACAGAGGTATGATTTATATTTTGTATGACAGACCAGAGTGACCTGGAAGTTCACCATTACTCAGATTGAAATCAAATTTAAATTTTATGATTTTAGAATAGAACTTTGATATTTGGAATTTTCTGAAATATTTGGAATTTTCCGTTTAGTATGTTCCCTGGGAGGATGACTGAACCTGAAAACATGCATGATGAGGAACTAGCAGATCACAAAACACCACAACTTACAGTGAGATGGTAGAATTGTATAGGCAAGCAAGATCTGAAGAGGAGAACCAGAGCACCTTGAGGTGTGCCACACTCCCAGCACATGCGCACCAGCCAGCTCCCTGAACTTCATCTTCTCTGGAGACTATGGGGACTTCATAACTTCCTTCTCTCTTCCTGAAGCTTCTAGTCCTCTAACCAGCTCCCTTCCTTTGTGCTTTCCAAATGTCAGCACATTGACATGAACTCAGCTACGTTTGAAAGAAACTTATAAATAATAAAAGATGCTCTTTCACCTTTATAGTCTCATGCTACTTTAGAAATTCAAAGAGTTTTAGTTCTATATTAGGAAGTAGGATAAGGATCCAATAAATAGTCTTTGTTATAAATTAGAATTCAGTTTCTCATCCTTTGCTTCTACGTTTACTTTGTGAGTTGCCATAGCTATGAGACTTGAGTTAAAGGGACGCTCATTCCTCAGGCCTTCCATGTTCTCACTTGCTTTCTACTAAATCGCCAGCTTGCAATTAATAGAGCAGAATAGGCAGCATCTCTGAGAGGATGGTGGAGACATACAGCAAAGTTATCCCTGACAAGCCCAACCTAAGACAAAGCTGACTTCTATTTGACTCACGGACACATAAGTTAGAATAACAAATAATTACCCTACTCTAGAGAATTTTAGTTTATCAGCAGAATTTGGCAACCCATGTGATAGATAATAATTAACAATATATTTTTATAAGTTCATTTAGTTGCTTACTATTAAAAAAGGTAATAAGAAAAATATCCATGTCGTGACTTGGTACTTAGAATATTCATGTCACTGCGGTGATTAAGTGAGAAATGACTCTTCAAGAGCACATATCTGAGTACTTACTACTCAGCTGACAGCACTGTTTGGAGAGCTAATGAGGAGGTACAGCCTTGTGGGAGGAAGTACCTTACCACGGGTCCGCTCTGAGAGTTTATAGTCTCACCCTTCTAGTTCTCTTT